>JBAMAX010000991.1:0-37853 GCA_037043745.1 Chymomyza amoena
CCACTTACATTATCTAATAATTGATTTCGCAAATGGGCTTAGTCTCTCTGCGAAAGAATTTTGCTTGCTTATATTTATTGCATTGCATGGTCCCTCTTATTTATACGATGGCAGAGGACGGGATTCCTTTCTTTAAAATTTCCTAAATCAATTTCTTAAATAATTACATACACAGATGGGAGAAAGCTTCTGCTCTCTGATTATTTAAAAACTATATGTTGGTATTAGGTTAGTTTAGTTTAGGGCGGCAGTCTGGACTTATCCCCCAACTCACTTAGGTCATGAAGAGGCCCGTTGTGATACCGCTACGGTGGACCACTCACCACTCTTCCCCACTTCTCCTATATGAGGTGGGACAGCCATCCGGCAGCCTGAATAAACCTTAAGAGGCATTTTGGACTCTGTTCGGAGAGCTGAGCTAAATCATCAAAAATGTGTGACTTTAGAAAACGTAAAGTGCTCCACTGTCTCCAGCTTCTCCTTAACGCCACTGCTTCTACAAAAGTCATGGTGGGAGCATTCAGCCTGGATGCAAGATTTCCCACCAGCCAATATCCTATGACAGCACGGATGACAGTTGAGCACTGGACTCTATTCAGACAGCAAAGCTCCTAAGTTCTTTTACTGCAGTATGTCGGCAAGGTTTGCTGCGAGATCCATCATGCTTGGCGAAGTCCAACTCCACGTTTGGTTTGCAAACGTCAGTTTGCAGCTGACCATGCAACCCTCCAGGCCCTCCTTGTCCTTGTCCAACCAGTTTTTCCTAGCATAATTTTAGTTCCAGCCTAAAGCTGACGATTATACCCATATCTCCGAGTATATCCTTCGTACTTTTTACGGTTCTGTAGGACGTACAACTGACATGACAAAAATTAGCAGAAATTATTGGGATTAATAGGGAACAAAGGGTTGGACTCTCACTAACAAGATTCCTTTCCAATTGAACTTGTTTCAGAGTAAATTATGGATTCCATGGAATGTGCACCTTACCACTCTAATTTTATTGTTTGAAAAATGTATGGTAAGCTTGATACCTTTTGAATTGAACTTGAGATCGACTAAATAATGGATTCCACGGAATGTGGACCTAACCACTATATTTTCATCGTTTAAAAAACTTGCGTTGATTTGATTTCTTTCGAATTAAACTTTTTTCCGAATTGATAATGGATTCCACGGAAAGTATGTGCCCAAATGGCATCGTTTGAATAACTTATGTTAAGCTGGATTTTTTTTAAATTAAACTTTTTTCCGAATTAATAATGAATTCCACGGAAAGCACATACAAACAACTTAATGGCATATCGAATAATTGACAATCTGGACTACTGTAGTTTGATAAGGGTATATCGGAATGCTAAAATCCGATGATAAAAAAATGCTATTAGGGCGCTGCTCTATGTATGTTAGTCTAGTGAAGCCAGAATTGCCTTTAAATTAACGCTCTTGAAATCCAAAAAGACGATTTGTAAGTCAGACGGCATATTACCATCTTGAGTCTAGCGTAGAACGTTATTTCAGTGATTCCTGTAGAGTAGCTTATACGTTGAGATATTATGAATATTTAAATTTTTATCGACATTTATTATTGCATAGGTGAATTTTAATAATAATAATAAATAAAAACTGTCAGAAAATATTTAATATTGAATATAATAAATGAATTATATTACTAAGTCACAATTTGCTTGCGCCCGCTAACGACTATCACATTAAAATAAATAGCCAACTATCGGCAACACATTTAATTAAAATATACGGCCACACTAATGTGATCACTTGCAACTAACAACTAAACATCAAGTCGTTATTAACAGCCACCCGAAACAATGAGGAAGTCTAATAATTTTCTTATGTAAAAGACACATTAAGGTAAATATTAAGGGTACATTAGTAATTAAAATATGACAAAAAAAAAAGGACCAATCAAATACGGAACTTGGTAACAAACCTTAATTGCTACCTACAGTTATAACGACCACAAAGTAAATAAATGCGCCATACATAACATATGTTCTATATATTGATTGATTTAATCATTTAACGTGGCCCACGAACATTAATATAACCGCATTGGGCTAACTCATTAGACTTAATTCTTTCTCAGGAAATTCACTATTAAAAGGACTCAAATTGGAATCTATTCTTATCATTCAATCAATTTTGCCTCCAAATGTCAAACACACCCAGCACTATACCAATTCTAACACCATACCAAGTATTTATAAATATTTAAGCTTATGTACCTACTCTATTGAAATAGTTTGCTGGAACTATTAGAACAATCGGAACCAGCTAGGAACCAACATAGAAATGCCATTAACACGTTGCAGAGTTGCTGGGAACCGCAACAACTGGCGCCAAAAGTTGCACGGAAAACGCGGAAAATGCGTATAGAAGAAAAAAAAAGTTGAAGAATAAAAATTTAGAACATGCTGGCCGCAACAATGTTGCTTGCCACAAGGGGGCAGCCACAAAACCTGACAACGTGTCCGCCGCCATGTTGCTTGACCACAATGTACAAAATGTTGTGTACGTAATTAAAAAAAAAAAAATGAAACACGCCCAAACAAAGTTCTGTGGCACACACCAAATAAATTAGAATAATAAATTATGCATAATTTTAATTTAATTGCTTGTTGCGAGTGGAAGTCAATGTTGAAATTATTTTCATCAAAATATATAGAAAACGGGGTGACAATTTATTCGATGCAGTGCATACTTTCGATTTTAATACCCTATAAATTCTAAGAGATTGTATTAATAAATGCTGTGCTTTAACTATTGAAGGTAAATTAATGTCTGTCAGGGAATTTCTTTGCTCTATATCTTGAGATGGGGTCAAGATATTCATTGTTACTTAAAGTTGAACATCAAATGATTAATCATGTCAAGTGTCGGGATTTTGCAATAAAATTTAACGTGGATACTTTTGTCTAATCTCTACCAAATACGAATGTAAAAATCGAGAAAATCGTAGAGATCGAGGGAAAAAGTAGACCGTTTCACTTATTTTCGCCGTATACCATAGTTTTAGTGCTATCGATGATTTTTCATGACTAGGGCCCGAAAAACAATGTACAGGGTCCGGCACTCGAAGTGTAACCAAATTCAGACCGCTTGCGCAGCTGACGCACGGGCATCAGCTGTCTGTAAGTTAGCTAAATGACAGTTTAGAGTATTGTTTACAAGCGCACGAAAGCATTTTGTAGTAAACGCGAAAAAAAAATCAGTAATGGATTTCAAACGTATTAGTGTAGTTGCATTATATTTAGCTGGAAAATCACAACCAGCGATTGTTCGTGAGCTCGAACACCTTAAAGTAAATAAAGTTTTCGTTTATCGCACCATAACTCGTTACAATGATACTGGTAGCATCACAAAACGTCATGGAGGTGGTCATCAAAAGACTGCAACGTCACGTGAGATGGTTCAAAAAGTGAAGAAGCGACTTGAGCGAAATCCCCGACAAAGTGTCAATCAAATGGCGAAAGAACTGAAAATATCTGACCATAGCATTCGTCGCATACTGAAAAATGATCTCAAGGTCAAGCCTTACAAGATCCAAAAGGCACATGATCTCACACCGAAGCAGCAACAAGTCAGACTTGAGAGAGCGAAGGAGTTGCTTCGCTTGGCCGAAAGCGGTCAATTGCCGAACATTGTGTTTTCTGACGAGAAAATTTTTACAATTGAGCAATTCGTAAACTCTCAAAACGATAGGGTTTACTTGAGGGACCGTTCATACGAGAATTTGATTCATCGACTGGCCACCAGGAGGCAGCACCCGCCACAGATAATGGTTTGGGCCGCTGTAACCGTAGATGGGCGCTCTCCAATCGTTTTCATCGAGCCTGGCGTCAAGGTTAATGTGCAATATTATCGGGAAAGTATTCTGGAGGTTGCTTTGAAGCCGTGGGCAGATAAACATTTCGGTGGCAGACCATGGACGTTTCAACAGGACTCGGCACCGTCTCACAAAGCTCGGGTGAACCAAGAATGGCTGAAAAACAACGTTCCGAACTTCATAACGTCCACACAATGGCTCTCGAATTCACCAGACGCGAATCCGATGGATTATTCTCTTTGGGCCATTTTGGAGAGCAAGGTCCGAACTAAAAGATACAACAGTCTCCAGGCGCTGAAAAAAGCCATTATCCACGAGTGGGCCAAAATACCTGCAAGTCACATTCGGGCAGCTTGCGATTCATTTTTGGACCGTCTCAAGGCCATAGTGAAGGCAAAAGGTGGCCATATTGGGCGAAAGTAAATTGTTTCTAAATTTCGTATTATTTTTACACATTTTGTATCTTGAATTGAGTAAAGGTAATTTTCCAAAATGAATTTATGGCCTTTTTAATTTTTTTAACCCTGTAAGCGTTAATATAAATAGAAATGGAGAGAACCTGCCGACGTCAAACTCTGATGTAAGTACTTTAGAAGATCTTTTGGGGATGGCCATCATATTTGAAGGAAAGACGAACGATGACTTTCTTTGGAATCTCTGATAAGGTCATGTGGTGCTCTCAGATTCTGATATAGATTTTAATGATCAGTCAAATATAAAAAAAGTTATCATATGGTTCGAACAGTTATTAATAGAGATCTCCAGCCTCCTCCTAGGGGTCAGTCTGGGAATTATTTTACATATGTTCTTTAATAAAACTGCTGGTAATAACATTATTTTCTTGTACCCTTTATTATTACTATGTCCTCGATTTTCTAAACTGAATCTTCTATATATATAAAAAAAACATGTTTCACGTGTTACGGTTGTTTTCATGAACGCGTCAAAGAATTTCAAATCTGATTTATGCATGTGATAAAGGTTCTCAATACGGAGGTTTTAAGCATATTGCGTATGTGTTTGTGCGTATTGATTCGTGAGATATAAGCATTTTTGTGAATATCGTGAATATAGCATAGTAGAAAATTGTTCAGCACCTGGTATTGAACATTAACTCCAGACAGAAGCGTAGGGGTTAAAATGTAGTTTCTGTGGGGCATGAATTTATTAGAGATGCGAGCTCTCTTAAGAATTCTTAAGATATTCTTCTAGAGAGTCATGAAAGCCAACTAATCCAAAAATCTTATGATTATCTAGAAAAGCTATCTAGAGAATCTTACGATGTTTATACACTTTAAAGGTATTCATAAAGTTTGGGTAGGACGTCTGCTGGGCTACTCACTAGTAAAATATAACTGCCGCTGGTTTCAACGCATTTAAATGTTGTACCTAAAGGTGGATTTCTGGTTAGATTATAACTTACAATCCATAAAGCAAAAGGGTGGCCAATAAAAAACATTGTCCAATCAATCTAGAGGTTTGAAAAACTTCCCTATTATCTTTGAGCTATTAGCAGCTCTGGTCAGCCCCATAGAAGTAAAACGCCTAATCGATTTCCTCTGCCTCCCTAATTATCCTACGCCTACTCTTTAAGGTTATACGCCCAACCTTTTTCTTTCACCAACTTTCTGTACCACCTACCTACCCAAGTACAGTGTATAATGAAGTACTTATTTTTGTGTGAGTGAGTTAGTTGTTTAGGTGCTTTTTGTTTGAAGTTCGACGCATTGCTCATACGCCATGTGGTGCTTATAACGTCATACGTTTAAACAAACACATACAAACAAACAAGACACACACTTGCCACACATCAATTTTTAATTTTATACAACAACGTTTCCTGCACCTCTTCCTGCCATACTCTCATTGCCGGTTTTAACCGTCAACGCCCTCGCCTGGGGTCCCTGAAAGCCGCGCACCTAAGCCACCTAGGTGTAAATATATAAATACATACCTATATATACATATATATGTGTGCGCACGTGCGTGTATGTGTTCAGAAATATTATGTATTATTTTTGTTGTATGTATTGTGGATTGTTTGTTTTTTGACTTTGTTGTTTTCAAGTATGTAATTCTTGCTGCCAAAAGGTCAAACTCGATTGTTTCAAAGGGCTTTTCGTGCCTTATTTTGTACTCTTCACCTGGCTTTAGCCTTTTTTTACATAATACCCACTTAGCGCTGAGTCAGTTAGGGTCGAAAAGTATAATTAAAGTTAGCTCCGGCAAAAAACAAGAGGTTTACATAGAATTTTTGGGGGGCCAAAGTTGGTTAGACTCTTGAATTTTTATTGTTTGCTTAGTGTTAAATATTGGTTAAGCCTGACGTTCGACAAGCAGTTCTTAAAACGTCAGTTGGTCATATTATTGCTATATTTTAAAATTTTGTAAGCTTAAAATTTAATAATACTCGTGGGACTTTATGAACCGAGTCTAAAACTATTCGTTCGGAAACTAAACCTCAGTCATGTTTACTCAGTAAGTTCAGGTTTTTGGTATAAAATGAAAATAGTTCTGTTATAGAGATTACACCTTACCAGTTTTGACCTTCAAATTTTCTATTCTAATATTCCCGATATTTTATTTGGATTTAAAGAACAAAAAATTAATTCTTTATACGGTTGAATAAGAAACAGCTAAAGCTCTTTTTGGTAAGGAAAAAAACGAAACAAGTTTGACATCACAATTTTAAGCAAAGATCTTGACCTTATCAATAGATTCCCTTCACTTCGCCTTCTTTTTGGCCAAATTTAAAAGATGAACCTCACTTTAAAGATGTTACCGATTTTTTATTATTTTTTTTTTCGCACTGGAAAATTTACTGGTTTGGAATCTATAAAATTTTTGAAAAATGATCCCTCTTGAAATTTGTTTCAAAAATTAAAAAATATTTATATTTTTAATTTAAAAATTTTGCTCAAAAATTTTATTTGCTTAGCAGATATGAAAAATATATTAAATCAAAAATTAAAATACGAGTTATCAGACAAATCGATAAATGTTGTTAAACGATTGTGAGGAGGCAAATCGCCACGTCACAACATTTGGATATTTTGCCAATAGGGGCACTGCTTGCACTGCTTGGTGAGAGTACTCTCACTAACAGCAACAACTGCTTGGTGAGAGTACTAACACCAACAGCTACAGCAATGTGGCGCGCTTAATGGTAATGGTATTAGTAAAGAAAGCCACTAACACTAGGGCAAAGATAGCGGCCAGGTTCTTGGCGGGCTTCTTAGGAGAAAGTATTAGTGTGTAAGTGTGAGTGTAGATTAGGCGATGGGGATAGATTCGAGTAGGCTGTACTCTGTCTTTTTAAGGAACTAAGGTAGGTAGATAAGCAGAGTACAGTTTAGGATGTGTTTGTATTAGTTTTGGCGGGAATTCCAGGATATAGCGGGATCGAGACTATTTATAAGGCGGATCAGTGGCCAAATCTGGGTGATTTCGAGTAGAGAGTTGGACGCGACGACTTCGAGCGGTCGATCGAAGTGGAAAAAGTAAAAAGTGAAGGCCAACATAGAGAAAATATTAAAGTGAAGTACAGTCAGAAGAAAAATTCGAAAATTGTATATATAAAACTCAGCCTGACGATAAAACTTGCTACCAGGAGAAATCTGGGTAAGCGTCGCCAAGGGCGTAGTTTTAAACATAAGTAATTACAACTACAATTAAGATATATAAGATTTAATCTAAATTGATCATTGTTAACTCGACAAGATTTTGTTTATTATCTAGCGCTTTAAATATAAGTAAAACATATTTTGTAAAAGTAGCGAGCGTGTCGGCTCAAGATACATAAGTGTTCTAAAGAAATACCGCGAAACGGCGGAAAATATATGTATTAAATTTAAGGCAAAGTGTTTTCTCATTTCAAATATCAAAAGTCTCAACAAATACAAATTTGTTGTGACCTTTACCCTGGGCATAGCTGAGCTATCCCAGCCGTTGTTCTGGACAAAACCAGAGGTCGTTACACGATCCATGACTAAAATTGAAGCTTTGAACTTAATGAGTACGGTCCCAGTTAAGAGTGTTAAACAACCAAACCGAAAGATAGCCCACCCTATATATATTTTTCAAATGCGCTTATTCAGCCGTTTTATTTGATACCCAACATAATCTGATCAAACGAATTTTTTTTTTAACTTCACGACACTAGGTCCTCTAAAGGACACTATACTTAATGTAATGTACTAATGTGACATAGCCTATAACCAGTAGACGATCAGGATGCTTTTAATGACAACTTATTGGTCAAATTATAATAAGGGTCTTAGACCGTAGAAGGAAATAGATCAACTTCGATACTTTTTAAATAGTCGTAGTCTGTTAATAAAATTATTTAAATTAACAATCCTATACATATTTTTGTGTCAGTATATACTTACATTTTATATTGTCAATTTATTTAAATTTTAATCATAATAGACATTTTTCACGTATTACGAATAGTTATATTTTTTTATACAAAATACTTCCTGCGCATTTTAAAATACTCTTAAACATTTTTAAAATCTGCCACTTTATACTCAAGAGTGTTTTATTTATTTTTATTAGTTAAGCGCTTGGTCAACGTATTCCGCCCATTTTTTAGCGCTCTCACTCCGCATCTAGAGTGGCCTCAGGGACCAGTCAAACTGGCATTCCATTTTGAATTTATGTAAAATATTTTTTTTTACACATTTTGCTTTAATTTTTTTTCTTCTTTGGTTTTTTTGCTGCATTTGTGCTGTTTGTTTTAACGGATTAGTTTGTTTCATTCTGTTTCAGCTGCACTTAACTGACTCGAAGTATCGATGCTTTTTCAAAATGTCGAGTACAAAATGAATTGTTGATTTCGTGCTTAAAGTTAAGCTGAGTGGCTTTACATCTCGAAAGTGACAACGAGCGTGGGAAAGAGTTTTTTCAATGACTTTCAATAAATCACTTTCGCCTTGTTGAAGGTGTACTCAATATGGATTTATTCTTTGCTAATGTCTAGTACATACAAACTTAATGTCATTGTACTATAGAGTAGTTAATTTAATATTTTTTTTAGCCACTCTCTTGTGCAAATAACACACACGGAAATTCAATATATAGTAAAGTTCGCACATAATGCCTGTAAACTGATGCTAAAATGTTTATAATGTCAGTGATTAAATGCAAATGACTTTCATGGAAACACACCTACTTATATATATAAACACACATATTTAAGTATATATATATAGGCCATGTTCATTTTAAGCTTATTTAAGTGTTTACACACACACACACACAATCGTTCGCATGATAATATGGCAACATATACACACATAAAATTATATTTGTAGCGAGATAAGCAGCTTGCCATGGGCTCTACGCACAATTTTAATGAAACTTTCTTGTTTTTTTTTGTTAAAAGTTAGGGAGTATATTAACTAAGTGCAAAAGAATGTTGTTTGTTGTGTCTTAGAGGTTGAAACAAATTCAAAAAATAAGGTTAAGGCTGCACGTATTTTGGGTTTCTTAAAACCGAGTCTGAGGTTTTCCAAGCCTACACACACTCTTTTGAGTTTATCGATTTAATTCTTAATTCCTTTCTTACATTACAATATTCGCTTGATAAGTATTTCTAATTCATAAATTTTTTATTGAAAAACAAATTTAATTAATCAGAAAACTGTCTTCCCCTCATTTGCTTTTACTTATTTGACTTCTTACTCGCACAAAGAAATGTTTGTTTGTATGAATTTTGCCCACCACTGCACTACAATCACACATACTGCTAATGCCCTATGCACTTATACACACATACCATTGCAACGAGCCCAACACACATACGCTAAGCCTGCTTTAGTATTGGTAAGAGTAAACTGCACTTAAAGCAGTGCAAACGGTATAAATAAGTGCACACCTTGCTTAAGCCGCTTCTCTAACCAAGCAGTGTAAGCAGTATTAAAATGCCCTGTTGCCAAAATAGGAAATTTACCTGCTCAAATATCTTTTTAAGAAGAGTCAATGAATTATTCAGTTATCGATAGCTTAATAAAAAATAAAATTGACTTGCCGAATATTGACCTATTTGATTATATCAAAAATTACTCAGCCCCACAAAAAAAAAAATTTTGTACTTTTGACGCGACACATCTCATTATATGGATTTTGATGCGCTGAAACCGAATCTGAAATAAAAACAGCACGTTTCCCGACTGGTTTTTGACACTAACCTCAAAAAATCGTATTTTTCACAAATTTATTGGCCCTATCCATTTGAAAACACCCGGTCCGCGCAGGTCACGATGTGTCGCGTCAAAAGTACAGAATTTTTTTTTTTTTGTGGGGCTGTGTTATCGACGTGAGAAATGATTTGCTTTACTCGTTTTCTATAAGAAATAATTTGAAAGTAAACATTTTTATTTTTAATAAATTCTACAAACTTTAATGAATCCATGTTTCGTTTTAATATTATAATTTGCTTTAATTTTAAGCATATATATTTATTAAAAAAAAAAATCATATATCTTAAATGCTTACGCAACACATCTTGTTAAATAATAGTCTTTATTGATGTAATTTGTGAATACTGAAAATTCTTTCCTTACCTTTCAAAATTGTCTAAATTGGAGATATCGATTTTAAAAGTGTTGGCTTTTGTGAGATCTGAGAAAAAATTTTCAAGATTGGAACGCTATTTTTAATATTTTTCACGTTATTGTAGATGAAGTTGAATCCATTACAAAATATAATTTTTTTGAAATCCATACGATAATTCATATCAATGATCCTGTATCATTAAATCTTTTACCAAACTTTTGCTTATGACTATAATTATGTAAGCTTCTAAAGAGAAGAATTCAATACAGTATTTGGGATAGAGAATTTTCATCCCAGAATTTCATTACAAAGAATGTGCCTAATTTTTTCTAATAATATGCATCAATAGATGACATAAAATAAAAGTCTTCCAAAAGAGCTTAAAAATTCGTCATTAAATACTATAGTATATAGTAAATAGTAATTTAAATATTTATTACTTACTTAATTATCTGTATAAACTTATTTGGGTAAATCTTTTTAAAGTTGTATACTCGATAAGCAATTATTCAAATTAGCTTTTCGAAAAATGTAGATTTTTTTAACATTCTACTAGCGTTTAAGTTTCCAAATCGGTTTCAAAAGAATCCATCAAAAAAAGTTGTCTCTGTTCGCAAGTTTTCAATATTTTCTTTCGAAAACAGATCAAATAAAAATGAAGGTATTCTAGTGGCATAACTTTTTTCGATTTTTTTTTTATTTGTATATAAATCAATCTTTTTGGGCCATTGGACACCTCCTAAGGCCATAACTACGCTGAAGTAACTACAAATTCTTCAAAAGACTTTCACAAATTGTTGATTGGCAGTGTATATTATAGTCGTTATGTCTGACCTCTCGCTTTTTAGTAATGTTTGCCTTTGCTTGACGGGGCTATTTAAATTGCCGTCATTCAAATTGTATGTAATTTGAAGGTTGCTTAAATGGCAAAAATATATACGTCAGTTTCGGTTTATTATTATAAAGCACTTACACTTACTACTTATGGTTATGATATGCATATTATTTTTTAAATGTTCGAAGCATTAAAGTTAAATGCAAGTTGTTTATAAAGGGAATGGCTTTTCACAGTTGCACAGAATGAATCACATATTTAAAAATTGTTTTGAAACGGACAGAAAAACAAAACTTTAGCTTCTTGTTTCACGAAATTTTTAAGTATTATTTTTAAACAATTTTACATTTTTGCAAGTTTTAAACGTGCCCCTTAGAAAAAAGTTTAATTATGAGTTATTCTTTTTATAGTCTATTTTCGAAACTCAGTACTTTCAAATACTTTTGCACAGAATCGAATGATTAAAAAAAACCTTATTTAAAAATAAATTTTTTTTTAAATTTTGGAATTTTAGTTAACGCAAAATATTTGTACCAAACCATAGAAATTGTGAATTATTACTTTTTGAACATTCAAGGCTGTCTTTTGGTTGAAAAAATCTAAGCTTAGAAAAAGGATGACTTTGGCAGTATGAGTCATCTGAAAAAGATAATAAAATATTTACTACTTTTAATAGGAGTTTTGGAAGAGTACCCTATCACTAAAAATTTCTTTACCAATCAAAATAAGAATACGAAATCAGAATGTCCTAGTTATCATCTGGTCCTTGACAAAATTCGCTTTAAAGGAGGTTACGTAGTGTACGACTCCATTTAGACACATAACTGGACACTTATATACAATAAATAACAATAAATTTATCTGTTGTAACATAATATACAGTTAGACGTCTAATAAACAAGAGTTTTTAATTGTTTTTATCTAGCTTAATTTCATTACATTACATGCTCAAATAGTCTCAATTTTCACACGCAATTCAATTAAAAATTATGCACAACAAAATCAATAATATTCGTTTTAAAATTAATTGCATTACACACAATTTTTTCATTAAACGCATTAAAATTTATTTAAAAAAAAACTGTCAGCTGCTATTAAGCTACAATATTTTAAAAACACGAAGTGAGACACTTTATTTAATATTAATTTATTAGTTTATTTAAAATGAAGCTAGTAGCCAATGGAAATATTAATTTCAGCTGAAAAGTATGCAACAAAATATTAAAAATTTAATTTTAAAATACTTATGATAAAAAAAAATAGCACATCGTTAAACGATTTGCGAAGCCTTCATGAATTATTCAAACTGCATGCAACATTTTATACTCTTTATGTGTAGAGTATTGAAGACTTGTTTGTGGCACATAAGAAGGAAGAATTAAAATCGCACGAATTTAATCCCAACAACAATTTTTCAGTGTAATGGAAATCTCAAATAAACAATATTATGTAAGAAATTTCCTTCTTAGCAATTTTAATGCTTATCAAATTCTTTGAAAAGTATATAACTATTTATTTATATTATTGATTAATATTTGTTGATTTAATTTCTTGTCAATTTAATTTTCTTCTTTTTCTTTTATTTCTTGATTTGATTATACGTAGAAAATAAGTTCATATGAGCTTAAAAATTATGGGAAAAACTATTTTTCTTGGAATTATATTTTTGGTTCTTAAAATTTTTATTTTCAGAATTAGGGAATTACATGAACTACTTAATTTTGCTACGCATAATATTGCTTTGGGATTCTTAGAATTTTACCAAAAAATTTCTTTGTCCAGATTTCCACGAAAAATCTTAAAACTTTGCAAAGCTCATAAGAATTTTTTATACCCTTTACCGTATGGTACCAAGGGTATATTAAGTTTGTGCAAGCCGAAAATGTATGTAACATATAGAAGGAGACGTCGGAGACACCCCAAAGTTACCTAAAATATGATCAGGGTGTATAGAGAAGTCGATATACCCATGTCCGTCTGTCCGTCTGTCCGTGTGTCCATGTGAACGCCTAGATCTCAGAGATGGTAAGAGCTAGAGTTACCAAACTTTCACATTAGATCCCATATTATTCCATAGGAGGCAAGTTTATTTTATTTTTTTGATATCGGGGATAAATTATATAGCTCCCATGGGGGTGTTTGAGACGACCTCGACAAAAAAAAGCGTTTTAGATGAATGATTCGTTTGTTTATGACGATATCATAACCAAATTTGGTATTCGAAAGTTTTTTATAGTTCCCAATCACTGTACCAAATTTGATCAAAATTGGTTGACTATATCATATAGCTCCCATAGGACCGATCGGCCAAAATAACTTTTTTAAAGAAAAATTCGCTATATTTCGTTTTTTAATAAGGATATCATAACCAGATTTGGCGTTTGGAAATTTTTTAGACCACTTAAGCAATGTGCCAAATTTGAACAAAATCGGTTGACTATATCATATACCTCCCATAGGTCCGATTTTCCAAAATATCGGACCAAATTTGACATTCGTGAGTATTTTATAGTTCCTAAGCACTGTACTAAATTTAATCAAAATCGGTTGACTAGATCATATAGCTCCCATAGGACCAATCGGTCCAAAAACACGTTTTTTATACAAAATTCGATGTGTTTCGTTTGTTTGTAAAGATATTTGAACTAAATTCAGCATTCATATCTTTTTAAGGTATTTAAGCACTGTGTCAAATTTTCTTGAAATCGGTTGACTATATTATATAGCTCCCATAGGAACGATCGGTAAAAAAAAATTTTTGCTTAAAAATTCTTCTGTTTTTGGTTTTTTGTGAAGAAATCGGACTTTATTACAAGCTAGTGGTACAGGGTATCCTAAAGTCGTCCGCCCCCGAATTTACGTCCGTCATTTTTTAAAAATAATCTTGTTCAAATGTTGGCCGCAACTGCGTTTTAAATGGTCCATCCTGAAGGTCCAATTTTCCATGACTCGTTCAAGCATTTCCACTGGTATTTGGCCAATAACACGAGTAATAATGGCTTCCAAGGCCTCAATCATTGCTGGTTTGTCCACGTAAACCTTTGACTTTAAGTAACCCCAAAGAAAAAAGTCGAGCGGTATGATATCGCACGATCTTGGCGGCCAAGGTACGGTGAACCGGAGCGTCATCCTGTTGGAACCAAATGTCGTCGAGATCACGGGCAATAATTTCAGACAGCAAAAAGTCCGTTAACATGGTCCGATAACGTGCGCCATTGATGGTAACGTTCGCACCTTGCTCATTTTTAAAAAAATACGGACAATCATTGGCCACCAGCCCACAGACCTCACCAAACCGTTGTTTTTCTTGGATATAATGGCAGCTGGTGAACCTCTTCGGGTTGATCTTCTCCCAAATACGGCGATTGTGCTTATTCACGAAACCGTGGAGTCAAAAGTGGGCCTCATCACTGAACAAAATTTTGGTCGAAAACAACGGATTTTCATCGATCTTACCAAGAGCCCATTCACTAAAACGGCAACGTGCAGGAAGATCATTCGGCTTTCCATGAATATTTGCCAATGAATACTGAACAACTTTGCCTTTGACGGCTGTCATGGATCACGCGTGATCCACACGAAAATCCCTATTGAAAAAAAGGTCTTAATGAATCACCCTTTATAAAAAAATCCCCAAAAACATATTTTTTTTTCTAAATTAAATAAAATATATCAAACTATTCGCGAAAATATTTGGTGTTCCTTAATAAGATAATAATAATTAATAAAAAGTTATCAATAAATTATTTTAAATTTTTTATTTATTTTTGTTATTTGTCTTCATTAAAAAATTCTTAAAAAAGCATTTTTAATTATGTTTGTGCTTGTATAAAATAAAGTAGTACATAGCTTTAGTAAGAGTATAAAAACTTCCACTGACGGAAGTAAGAATTTTTTATCATTTTTTTTTTCAATATTTTTTAAGGAGGTTCACAGATGTGCGAAGCCAGCTGCCGCTTCTGTCCTTTTTGTTTTTTTTGAAACATATATTTTAACTACTAGTGGTAGAAAAAAAACCGTAAAGATGTATATAGCATATACAGTACATACATATATACGTAAAAATATATGTACTACACATATACATAGAGAGCGCTTTTTAATGACTGCACACGAAGCGGCAACAACACATATTGTGCGTGTGTGCGTGTGTGTGTATCCGTGTGACTTGAAGTATGAATATCTGTGTGTGTGCGTTGAATTTATGAAACCAGAAAAAAAATGAAGGCATCGTTCATAAGTGTTATTCTTTTATCTGACCCGGTCTGTTCCTGTCGCGTTTGCTTCTGCATAAAATATGAAAAAATATTAAAAAAAAAATCGCAGATAGATCCGTTTTCACGTACAGTTACGTGCATATTTTTTTTATATTTTATTTTATGTGCACAGACTGTCTATGTCATATGGTGCAAAATCTTATAACTGTTTAGGTTTGGATTTAAAAAAAAATGGCCAGCAGTAAGGATATTCCAATTTTATACGGACTGTTGAATTTGGTTAGATATCCCGGTTTTTCTTAGAATTACGGCATAAAAATCAGAACAAGAGCAGAGAATCTATGCCAAGTTGCGATTTGGTATATGAGGAAGCCAATCTCATTACAATCTAAGAGCACAATTACTTTCTATAACTATAAATTGGAAAATAATCGTTCTTACGAAGGTATTCGAAATTTTAGTTTAAGATTTATTTTAATATTGAAACTAATTTTTGCGTCGAAATGAGTTTCGACTGGTTTATATACATAAATATGTATATCAAAAGATTGACATTAATTCATTTCTATAGCCCTTGTGACACTCATTCAAGTTTAAATTTAATTTATAGACAGGGTGCGCCAGAGAAACTTACTTATTTGAAAGGTCAATAAAAACAAAAGGACTTCAATTATTGTTTTAATTTTTTTTTATTTAAGAATACAATATTCCAATTTTTTTTTCGTGGAGTCTTGAAAATGACATCGGATAAATGGCGACCCCCATTGCGCATACACTGATGAAGTCGATTTTTGAAATTCGTATCCACTCTTTGCAGCATATCAATCGGTATGTTGGCAATGGCGTCGCGAATGTTGTTCTTGAGGTGCGCTATGGTCTGTGGTCGATCGACATAAACCAGAGATTTCAAATAACCCCATAAAAAGAAATCGTATGGCGTCAAATCTGGAGAGCGTGCCGGCCATTAGAGATCGCCTCTGAGAGAGATGAGGCGGTCGGGAAAATGTTGTCGCAACAAATTCATTGAGTGTGCTGTGGCTCCATCTTGCTGAAACCACACGTTCCTAACGTCCATTTCTTCGAGTCTTGGAAGAAAAAATTCCTCGATCATGTTACTGTAACGAGCTCCATTCACGGTAACTGCGCGTTCGTTTTCTTCAAAAAATAAGGACCAATTATTCCCATAACCGACATCGCACACCAGACAGTAACTCGCTCACAGTTAAGTGGCTTCTGGTGAAGCTCACGTGGTTTTACACCACACCAATAACGCATGTTTTGCTTGTTGACGAAGCCGGAAATGTGGAAGTGAGCCTCGTCACTGAAAAAAACGACCGCGTCTTCAGGCAGGTTGTCAACCAGAATTTCACAGGCATTTTGACGGGCAACAAAATCGCGTTCAGTTAATTCTTACACAACAGCCAATTTATAGGGATGAAATTGAAGGTCTTCATGGAGAATTCGTCGAACAGTGGTTTCAGAAATTCCCATAGCAGCTGCGTGTTTGCGTGCCGAACGCCGGGGAGAACGCACAAGTGACTGCCTCACGCTTCTACATTTTCCGGAGTTCTGATGGTCCGTTGAAGTCCATTTCTGGGTTTAGCGACACTTCCACACTCCCGAAATGAGTTAACCCACGACAGAATCGAATTACGGCCAGGAACGAGTCTGTGAGGAGGAATTTCAAAGTGAGCGCGGAAAGCACGTTGCGTAGCAACAAGTGAGCGACCGTTAGAAAAGAAGCTCTCGACTGCGAAGGCCCGCTGCTATCTAGACCAGAGCATGATGGCAACTGACTGAAGGAAGGGTGGAGGGAGAAACAACCTTGGGAACTTCCCCCTACAGATGTGCCCTTTCTCGCCCCTCTACCCACCCAACACACCGCGCGGGAATTTTTTCAAATAATAATAATTCTCTGGCGCACCCTGTATAACTACAAGTTGGTTAGTTTTAACTGTGAATCCGCAAAAGACTTAAGAAGAGTTCGCCTTATGATCTAGCTCACTGCTCCACTTTTCTACGTAACAGTTAAAAAGAGTTATTTCTTAAAAAAATTATTTTCATAATTTATCTCTTTTGAAGCCAACAAACGAACAAAACGCATTGTGTGGCCTTCCCAACATTATTTGGTATTTTTTGTATTTTTTTTTCGCTTCTGGTATTTTTTGCGGTGTTTCGCGTTAAGCAGAAACGGTCACAATTAAACTAGAATTTTGAATACCAAAGGTAAATGTTTATTTAAAAAAAAAAATTAATTTAAAAACAATATAATCTAAATTACTATATAAAATATATCTTTTGAAAAAATATTTGTAAAGTATATTTCAGTTAAAATGTTAGCCATGTAAATTTTTAAATGATGACGAAAAATATATATTTTTAGTTTTAGTTTATAGCGCCAAAAATAAGTCCCTCGCCGTATTATAATAAATGGCTTAATTAAAAATGTTTAATCCCACCCTTAATTTATTTTGCTATCAAAATATATTTCTGCATATTCACTTTTTGTTTCAGTACTTTTTGTTTAGCTGCGTAATGCCCTTTGATGAACAATAACGCCAATAATAATTTTCTCGATGTCTTATTATAAATGGTATAATTATAAATGATTCATTCCACCCTTAATTATTTGCTATTAAAATATCTTTCAGCACATTTACTATATGATTCGCCGTTTTTTTTGTTTGCTGCGTACTGCCCTTTAAAGAACAATTTAAAAAAAAAAAATTTTTTTTCTTACTGTATCTTCAATAATCCAAAAAATACAAGAAAAAATGTAAGATAATATTTTAAATTAATGGAGTCAGTGCTAGGTTTTTAAAGTGGATTAATCTTCTATGGTAAATTATTTACTTCTGATTTATGGCACAAGCGAAGCAGAGGCAGAGCTTCTGATTTAAAAGCCATTGTTTAAAAGTAAAACCTAATCGATAATTTAATTTAAGAAATTGAAAAAAAGGTAATTGATTTTGTTTTAGTACCTGGATCAACTAATCAAATAATGCAATAGCTTTACTAGTTTCTTTTAATGTCTTTAAGGCATCAAATAACCTTCAAAATTTCCCAAAAAAAAAGCATATTAACCAAGTCTGTCAAGTCATGTAATAGTTATCCTCAAGCTTTGGCAATAAACACAAAGCCAGCTTATCCTTGAATTTAGCCCAAGGACAAGTAGACTCAATTTCGTGCTTCTCTGTAACAAGCATAACAAAAAACAAGTCGTAACTAAATAAAAAAATGGCAAATTAATTAATTAAATGCTATTTTAATCGCCTGCCGGACTGTCGCCGCATATAAAAGCAATTAATGTCACGTAACCCAATCAAGTTGGTCAAATCAAATAGATGCCAGAATGTGTTGCAACAAAAAACTAAAACAATATAATGTCTATTGTGATTTATGGCGACAACAAAATGGCCGCCTGTCCTAGCCAACGGAAGTTAACAAGTTCTTGGCTTGACACTCAACAATGACACTCGACACTTGAACGATAAACATGAGAAGGCCCTGCTTTAAGCCAAGGACAAGCTCGTTTTCCGAAATCAAGGATTTGTTTTTATTCTGCACTGAGTACCAAGAAAACCAACTTGATTTTAGCCAGCCAAGGCAATCAGTGCCACGTGTGGCAAGTCAAAGGAAAATTTGCATGAATTGCAAATGAAATTCGCGCTTATCAAATTTGGGATATACCCGCTGGGCTGCATTTCATTAGCTTTGACTTGCCAATTCGTTTTCTTGTTTTACGAAATAAAAAATATTTCATCAAATTGAGTCTTTATGGGTGGATAAAAAAAGTAAAGAAATTATTGAAAAAGTTTAACAAAAAGGGGCAATCAAAGCAGCGCACTGCTTTAACCGCTTCCACTGCTTGCTTCTTAGAGCAGTCAATTAAATTTTCAGCAAGTGTAAAAATCACATTTTTTTAAATTTTAAGCCTTAAATAGTATTTGGCCCAAACGGGTATATTAAAGATACTTTCATCACTTTCCAACACTTTAATGTGTTAGAACTTCTGCCAAGTCATGCAAACTTGGCTTAAAGTTAATTCAACTATTGACAGAATGAGCAGCAAGTGACTGGCCATAAAAGTATATCGCCTGCGATTAGGCCAACACCACAGACCAAAAGCCAGCAATAAATGCAACCAAATATCAAAGTTGGCCGCATTTTATTCAACATTAATTTGATTGAGATTAATAGGAAAATAAATGTTAAGGATTTTTATAATGCTCGTTTTTCCAGCACAGCTACCAAACACAACGAAGAACCACAAAAAAATTTTGTTGTTTAAATTCGAGAAAGAACGACGTGGGGATACTCTAAGGACTACTGCGTACTTTGTGCACACATTAAACATTTTTTTGGCAATTGGCAGTACGATGGGACTAAAAGCTGAGAGAATATTTGTTGCCCACGAAAACTTCCTTATAAGCGAGGAGGACCTGCTATATGAAAGCCCTTAAAGTCTTAGAAAACGCGCCCATTACCTCAGAGGACAATTTTTTGCTGTCTAGCAAGTTTGCCTATAGTGGATAGGCAAAATAGTTCAGCCAGGAAAGGACATATAAAGATTATATGTATATAGATTATTATATAGATTCCTTATAAGCGAGGAGGACCTGCTATATGAAAGCCCTTAAAGTCTTAGAAAACGCGCCCATTACCTCAGAGGACAATTTTTTGCTGTCTAGCAAGTTTGCATATAGTGGATAGGCAAAATAGTTCAGCCAGGAGAGGACATATAAAGATTAGGATATACTAGCCAACCTAGCTTCCTGGCAGAGGAGCTCAAAAGTAGTATAATTTTTGACTATAACTTTTAATATCGTATCATCTACTATCAATATACGCCTCTATTAAGTACCATAACAAAAATTTTCAAAAGCATTGCTAAAAACTTTGATACTCTTTATGGGAAGGTTCATTCAAATTTGGTCGAGAAAATCGATTTTTTTTTACAAAAAAATTAAAGCCAAAATATTCGTAGAATATGTATACGAAAGGATATTTCTATGCAATCCATATTTATAGAAACAGAGAAATTTATAGAATAAACGCACCAAAGTCGCGCGCGGTTTAGTCGCGTTTTTCTCGCAACCATTTTTTTCAACAGAATTCCAAGCACAGGTCTTGATGTATTGTTCCGATTCCTTTCATTTAGAGCATGTTTGAAAGGATATTAATACTTATACTAACAATATACTTGAAAAATTGTTAAATTCTTATTTTTGATCAAGGCCAATCACAAAAAAATTGTGTTTTTTTCGAACATCCGCTCTTTAGGTAATTTTTAGTCAAAACTCATTCTGGTTAGGTCTTTAAGCATAAGCCATCGAGAATTTCACTAATTTTAATAAACAAAAAACATTTTTCATTTCACTAAAATAGGCTGTAGAAATCAAATTTGGGGACTGTTCACTGCAGAGGCAGACAAGAGCCGCCATTTTGAATTACGTCGATATAAAAATGTCAAATTATTGTACAACAAAAATTGCTTTTAATAATAAAAACAGAGACTTTGTATATGAATTTTTAATGTTACAAATTATTCCCAAATTTCGGCTTCTTTTCGGCCAAATTTCAAAGAACCTGTCCTTAACGGGGAATAGTCAACAGAATTCGACCAATTTTAAAATATTTTGACTTTCTCCGAATAAAATTTTGATGTTCCTTGGTGGGATGGAAAAAGCTTCCATCAAGGATTGCCAACTCTTCTATAGGCCTAGAGCAGCCTTATTTACACTGGTAGTCCAAACCACATGTCAATTTCTCCTGGCAGTCAAAACTTTGAGTTAACATCATTAATATTTAAAATTCAGCAAATTAATTTCGTTCCCAACATCTAGCACTCGTCAAAAAAAGGTTACCATCCCGACTTTCTCCTATGGTTTCATACATTCCGAATAACTTTATATACCCTTCTTCACCGACATTAAAGGACACACAAAACCACAAAGAAAACGGGGGAAACGACCAAAGCGTAATGAATGAAACAAAAGGCAAATAATGTTAACATTGACATGGCAGCAAATTATCCTGCCGTGTTTTTGGTATTAATTTTATTTCTTGTTAACCAAAATCCTTGCGTACAATTCATGCTGCGTTTTGCAAGTGCTTCAAGTTAATAGAATCACATTTGAGTGTGTGTAATAAATACACAATAAGCGTAAGTGTGTATGTGGTGTCCTGTGAGTTGTAGAATTATCGGAGTTTGGTTTGTTCCATTAAGTGCCTTTACGACTTACATAAATATTGCTGCCTATTGGTCTAATTAGCATAAATCAGCTAACCACAAATGAATACAAATGCCAATGGGTTTCAAAGGGAGTTTTGAAGGGCGACAGACACAAGCAAACTAGCAGGTAGGGGAGCCCCCCAAGGGGCCACTTAAATTGAAGTATTTCTATGCAGGGCTGCAAAGAAAAGTTTTTGAAGTGTTGTCAAAAATCATAAAAAATAAAGTACTCAAGTTCGATGGATTCATCCAATAGAGTATTTTTTCCCATTAATATTAAATGCGAGAAATTATTCTTCTTCTTATAAAGAAACATGGGTCTTCTTCATCAGAATGGCACAAAGTGTCAAAAACCTATGGTCGGTTTTTCTTCTTCTTGATTTTATAAAAATGCTTTTCAATTACCCATTACCCAACACTGAGCTGACAGCTGTCAGAATAACAGTCAGCTGTCAAATGGGGCATTTTAAAAACACACCCTATACCCATGAAGTGTTGCTTTCCAAGATATTCAGCAAAGTTGTTGCCTTTAATTTCTTAGCTCTCCAGCCCTGGTCAAAACAATTGGATAATTGCTTTTATATATATTGAACATTTTGCATTTGAAATTTATGTCTTTCCATAGCAATAACAACAACCACAACAACAACAATTACTCCCTTTAGTCCATTATATGGAATATAACTGCCTATATGCAAACAAACCAACACACGCTTTAGATATGGCAACTTGCAGTTGGCCAGTCAGCCTATCGGCCCAGTTAGTCCCTGAGGCACTTTGACCTAACCAAAAGCTGGGACTGTTTATTTTCCTGTATCTTTTGGTCTGTCTATTGGTCAGTTTATCTGCCAGTTTGTCGTTTGGGCCAGTTTGTTTGCTTTGGCGCTATTTATCATGCGACAAAGGCGCGTTTATCATCCAAAGACCATGCTGGCCATAAAAGCGTGCCTTATAGGCACACATAGATACATGCACAAATACTCTTACAAATACACACACACACAGATACAAACGCACATACTAGATACCAAGAACGGACTACAGTGGCTGCTCTGATTATATGCATGCACGCGTTTGGCCTTGCGGGGTGTTTCGAAAATTTAGTCCTTGCTTATTAGTTAGCAGCTTTTTGGCCTTTGTCAAAGCGATGAAACAATTTTGTCTTAAATAAATTACATTTGTGAAAATCATTTTCACAAAATCACACACACACACACATGTGCATGTATGTAAACTTGCAAGGTTGGACTAAACTTCGTCCTTGCCTTTAAGCTGAGCGCCTAAAATTATGCCTCAGCCATATTTGTTTGACGGCACCACAGTGCGTATGAGCAATATTTCTATAGTGTTAACCCCTACAGTGGGCCAACGCATTTACATAGCAATGACTATAGTTTAGAATAAATTAATATATTTTTGTAACTTTAAATATTTATTCAACTTACTTGAAAAATATTTTTAATCAGTGCTTTATACATCACTAAATTATCAGAAAATTTTCTATATTTTGTTAAATGAATTATCAGAAAGATCTCAAAATCTCAATTGTAAAATTTAGAAATTTTTTAGCAGTTGCTTTAAATATTTCTGCAACTAATTTTAAGCATATATAATATTAATCTAGGCCTTATATATCCTTCTGACAATTTTGTATATTTCGTTAAATGTAGTTATTAGAAAGGTTATTATTTTAGAAACAAGTCATATGAATCATCAATCTGCATTAAAAATGTAGAACTTTTTAGCTGAACAATTCGTACATAAAAAGTAAAAAAAAGTGTTTTTTGACAATTACGATATAGGCATTACACTAGTTTATAAAGTTAAGGTTCATCGAGTGAACCATCTTCGTATAAAATTGTTTCTTAGGGTAATTTTGGGTCGAGAAACTTGAAAATTACAACTTTTTTCACGTTTTCGATATTTTTTCTATTTTCGATAACATGTTTTTGGGCATTTATTTTAGTTATTACTCAATATCTCGTTAATAAATTTTCGTTTTGATAAGAAAGACAATTAGATCGTAATGGTAATGGAATGCTCTTTACAGTGATAATCAATAATCAATAAAAAAAACTATTGAAGTTACAAGCATCCAAAGTCGGAAAGAAGTGTAATTTGCAACCATTTTTTTTAAATTTTCAGCTTGTTTATTGTTAACGAAAATACAAATTTTTTTAATTATCTTTAGCTTTAAGCAGAAGGAGAACTATTTAACGAACCGTTACTCAAACAATAAAACTGATCCCAAAAAAATTTCTGGATTTTCTTAGAGCCAGGATACATGCTTAACGAAAAAATGGTCCAGGCCAAAAAAATTTTACTATTATCATTATCACGTCCATTGTCATTTATGCGTATTCAGCAAATATCTTTTTTGTGCTATATGTATTTTCTTATATAGAGTACAAAAAATCGAGAAATAAAAGTATTAGGATGACAACTCTTGTAAGCTCTGATCAACAATCCCTTAATATTTGTTCTTTATTCTGGCGTTGTCCTTTAAAATAGGAAATCAAAAAAAAAAAATACTTGTGTGGTAAAAGCTAAGTCTCGTTTTTTCCTTAGTAACTCAAAATATTCTTCTGTTATTAATATTTATTGAACAAATTTTCCAGATGCTTTAAAAAAAAATTTCGAGCATATAATTAAACATATGAGACTTACTAATAATATTACGTATACGCATTATAGCCTTATATGGGCGATATTTAAATTAGGCCTTCAGGCTAATGAATATTATAAAATTTTACTATGATAATATTCTAATTGCGCCCTCGATAGCCAAGGGACAGTGCACTAGACTATCATTGCAGAGGTTGTGGGTTCAAATTCCATGTTAAGCATGGTCCTGCACTTTCCACTTATCCTATTTCTATAATTTTTCCTGTCTATTCAATACCCTTATCACTTACATCCATTATTGGTATCACAAAGGGCTTATTCTTAGCCTTAGTGAGTTCGACGCTAAGTTACAACTGCCGCCTTAACCTACCAACCTACATTCCAATTAAACAAAAAAATATCGACAAATTCAATATAATGAGTCTTCCTAATAATATTACGTATACACATAATAGCCTTATATTGACAATAAATACGTAGCAGCGTAACCACTTCGCTGCAACCGTTACTATTACTATCCACCAAATTTCATACTTTTTTGACTTTATTCCAAAATTGTGACAATTTTGTCTATATATACCACAAACCCGATTTTTGTCAGTCGCCGAGTAAAAATGTTGGTGCCTGTAGCTTATTGCTTAATGAAGCTTCCTTAGAAATTCAACTTTTTTGAGTGCTCACTGTATGTAAATGTATGCGTGTAACTGTTTTTTATTCCATAGCTGTTGCCTTGTTGGTGTTGGTAAGCTTATCTACACTTTGTCTTCTCTTCTCTCACTTGTCTCAGTTATTCCTAGTCATGCTGTCATGATTGATGGATTTTTGCATTTGGTTTGCGCGCGCTACTCTGCCACCTTCATTCACCCATAATAAATAAAAAACACACGGGCACACTGGCACACACACAAGCACACACATACACACTGGCACACACGCACAACTGCGTTTATTGTTATGTCACAAAATTTGGCTACAACAACACAAGAATAACAATGACAACAACAACAACAATAACTTTTTTGTTGCCTTTTTACGATTTCAATCAAGTCAAGTGGTTTTGCATTTTTTTTGTATTTATTTTTTTTTTTTTTTGTTCAAGTTCTTTTTTCTGCTTCTTATTTCATTTTTCTGCCTCCTGCGACTGTCACACTGTCATTATCGCCTGTTTATAATCAGAGCGTCTTGGTATGGGTATAGGCGCCTTTTCTTATCAATGTTACACATCTAAGTGGGTCAATTACAACTAAAAAAAAATATAGTACCTAAAGTTGGGGAGTCACCGACTTCAACATACTCATTACTAAGGTTGGGAGAACTTTTCTTATAACAGAAAGCTAAATAGTGTCAAGTACAGTGGGCTGATGTTTCATAGCTAAGATTCCTATATGTCAATTTGTATCCCTTTACCCTAGAACTGAGAGATCAGATACTTTAACTATCAACCAGCCAATAAGCAAGTTCATTTCAATGCAAGCAGCGCACTGCTTATACATATATTTACACTTGCTGCCAGCAAGCAGTCGACTTTCGATACTAGTGACATCTCGCTTTCACCCATAGCATCACCCGTAAGTAAATAAATTTTCAGGCAGGCAATTAAATTTTAAGCAAGTGTCAACAACGCGTTAGCCAGAAGTTTTATCCGATAAAATGGCCAAAAGTAGAGCCAGCATTAAAGTTGTTGATATACTGCCAAACAAGTTCTTTCATACAGGTAGCCCAACGTCTGCAGCAAACTAATGTACATCTCCACTCAATGAGTTGAGGGTACAGAAAACAACTCTCAAAGCGTGTCCTTTGTGCTTTCGTTTATCACTTGGCCCAAGTGTCCGCGCATGTTGATTATAATTTTCCCTGCTCTTGACCATGTCTTAATGCAAAGGTTGTACACACACAAGAGCACTGTATTAACTGGAACCCTTATAACGAACTGTCGGACTGGCTGAATAGCTTGGCTTATTAGCATTAATTAAGTTTCTATAGTGACAGCTGCTTAATTATATCACCATTAATATTTCTTAATTAATTTCGAGTCCCTAATGTAAAATGTGCACATAATCGTAAACTAAAGTGCCATTCAACTGGAAGCTGTTCATTTATGCAGCACTTAATTGGATCTTAAGTTAGTCCTCTGTATACTCATTCAACAAGGTAAGTGAACTTGTGCTGAACTATGCTTAAATAAAATACTTATTGAACATTTTTTACATAAACTTACCCAAAAAGTTTTGCAAATTTACGCGCGCTCTGAAATGTAAAGAACATAAAATTGCAAATTTAATCAAATGGAATTTTTGCATATACTTAATTCAAGTTTCGTTTGTTCTGTCAAAACGTAAAGTGTAAAAGTATATTTTAATAAATCAAAAGCACGGAACATCTTAAGCTCATGCCATGTAAAAGAAATATTTCTCAACAGTTTTCCAACAAACTCGGGCAGAAACTAAAAAACTTTTACACATTTCCTGTTGCATGCTTTCAGGCGCGTGGCAAACTCAGCGTGTGCTTCGTCGAGCTTCCTGCCCAGCGCCCGTTAAAATCCCTTGGACCAGCACTTTATGCATTTGCTTCTTATCAAAGGACCAAAGGAATAGTTTAAAGCACCCCCAAGGTTTGGTGTTGCTCACATGCTGTGCGGTCATTTTGGTCCCCGTCGCACGAGGGAGTCCGTCCGTCCAGTAATGCTCAACGAAAAGTTCAAAAAGCAAACGAATATAAATTTAAATAAACAAGCGCACGAAGGTTGGACAGCAGCAGCTGAAGCCCACACAGGGGATCTACCCAGGACAGAAGCAAGGGCCAAAATAGATCGGACCAAAAAAAAGTGAGTGAGTGAGTGAGGGTCCCGAGTCGTACATGTGCCACATGTGCGCAATAATTTCATTACAATTTATGGTGCATTGTAGCTCACAGTTTGATAGCGATAATAACTTTAAAAATCGGCTTTCAAATAAATGTGAATAAAAAAGTTATCGATAACAATATTTTTACGATGCGATTGTTTGTATAACTTTGCTGTTTATTGAGTAGATTATACAATCGATTGCGAAGTGTCTGATGTCGTTGAATGTCATAGGACAAATTTGAATGTTAGAATCAAAAAAAAAAAAAATTGTACAACTAGTCGCATGGGGTATGACATGGTCCCTAAGATTACGATTACCAAGAAATTTGTCTGTTATTAACAATGATGTAGGACTCAAACTTCAAAAAGGAATAACATTTTAGAGCAGTGTTGATCCTAATACCCTGTACTTAAAAGTACAAAGGATTTGTGCAATGTATGTTATGGTCAGAAGGAGACGTGGCAGACCCTAAGTCCTTTATGCCAAAATGCTTATCATTACCTCGGGTAGCGATTGAGCCATTTCCGTCCGTATGAACGGACGTCTCAGAGACTAGGAGAGCTAAAGATACCAAACTTTACCAGCTGGTGCGCATATTTCCAATATCTTCTCCCGTTACCGGCAAGTGGATTGTAGCGGTTTTTGACCTCACCGTTTAATATTTTCATCGGACGAATACAGCAAAAGTTATAATCAAAAATATACAAATTTCACCTCACCTTGCCTATACACTGCATCAATATTTGACTCTACCTAATTATGGTTACAAGTGACCTCGAATCAAAATTTTTGATAAGCTGATTCAAGTGGCTTTAATGAACAAATCCACATCCAAATTTTATCGATGTGGACCCCCAACCCACGCAATCGATTTACCGTGTTTCCTCCCACACCCCTCAACATATCAAGTTGAAACTTTACCCATATTCTTTAAATACCTTTTTTTACTTTCGAGTTTCATCACAATCTATTCAAATTTACGGAACTTATAGGTATAAATATCGAATTTCACAACAAAATAAATTAATTCCAATTGGAAAGTTCTTTGTAAGAATATGCAAAACCCAATTTTTCCGAGCGAAAAGGTGCAGGCTATTTCACTGTCGAGCACCGCTTCGACTGATCGACATCTTTTTAATAAATATTTGTGAAACTTTCGATTAAGATTAAATTTATCCCAACAGTGCAGTAGAATACTTTTTCAATGGACTATTTCGTGATTAAACAATTTACATTTTTTCAAATTATTGAAATGACAAAATTTTGACCAAAATATAGAAAGGATAAATCGAACCTTTCAAGGTATTTTATTTATTTATTTATTTATTTTTTTTTTTTAACAGTGACTTGTTAATATTTACAAAAAAAAAAATCCCAACTTTGTGCCTGAAAGCCCATGAGAACGAATAATTTGGGAGTCAGTTATAGTATTTTGAGTCTAGAAAGACAATCTTCGTCGAAACGACGAGAAATATTTTTCTTATACATTTTGTTCGTAACTGTGCCTTTTCTTTTGTACTCATTTTTGGTAAAAAAAAAAATATAGCTCTGAATTCAGGCATGAAAGAAGAGAAATTAGGACTCATCCAAAAATATATCTTTGTATCTCTTTATTTTGAAAGACAAGATCGATTTTTTTTTTGAAAAATTCACCGCTGGTTTCAGACCGTACTTTTAAAAACGTATCAGCTCTGAATTGATGTTCCATTTTTTTAAGGCATGACTTTTCAAATTGAATCAGCACTGAATTCATAGCTGATTTTTGTAAATTTCATCGTCGTGTTTTTTATAATTTTTTTTGATTTTTGGATTAAGATTGTAATATGAAAAAAAAATTAAAATCTTAAAATAAGTAACGAAATATAATTTAAAAAGAAAAGATTCTCAAAAATTTTTGAATGCTATAATACTTATAAGTAAAGTAACTAGTAAAAACTAATTACAAACAAAACTATCTTCAATCCAATAAAAAAAAGCTTACTTACAAAAAACTATTGTGTTTTAATTGTATACAAAATAAAATTTCTATAATCAACAGAAACCATTTATATTAATAACCAGTGATAACTTATTTACATTATAATTAAAAAAGAACTTGGCAACATTTTTAATTATAAGTACGCAGCCATCTTAGCGAAACTAAGCTCTTATATATGTCGCTATATTACGGCAAAAAACATTATTTCCATAATTTGACATATAAGTTAAGGAAAAAAATTAATAATTTTAAGTACATTTTGTTCGTAATCATTTTGGCGCAGCTCTTGGTAAACAAAAAAATATTAAATATCTCATCAAATTTCACCGAAAATATATCAATTAGTTTCTTTAAAATCTGTCATCAACCTCACCTATAGATCCTCAACGTCATCTTTACCTTAAGCACACCTTAAGTGCTTGTGGTTAATAGTTCGACTTTAATTTGCACTTCAGGTGCAGCCCATATAAATTTTTCCCTTTTAATTGCAATCAATTTGCCACGACTACAAACGATACTTATCGAAACATTTTACATTTTTTATTTCGCCTCTTTGCGGAATTTTATGGCCAAAGTGTGAGACTTTTGACAGACGATGGCAGATTAAGCGACACTCAATTGGCAGGGCATCGTTAAGCCAAGGCCGGAAGTCGGAACGGAAGGCAACTGCAAAAAGGAAGCTATTAACGATATATTTATTTCGCGTCATAAACTTCAATATGTGAACATTACAAAGCGCCAATGGCGCGGGAAGTGAGATAAGCGAGCAGCAGTAAGGAAAATGAGCCAAGGCCCCAAAATCCCAAAGAAGTACAAAAGTCTAATGGAAGTTTGGGTCTTACAAAACTAACGATACAGTAATGCAACATTTGGCAATACCCGGACTGAAACTTCTCGGCAGCGAATCGCATTACTCTGTGAGTATATGTAACTTTTGTGTAACAGTGACGTAGACAGATTTTTGCGAAGGGGGAATGAAATTCATTTATATGGGGTAAAAGTACAAAAATAGGAATTATAGCATTTTTATGGTTAAACAAGCTCTTATCTTGTTATGGAAAAGAAAATTTTATTTAAATGATGATTCTTTTTAATAATTTTTTCATTTGGAATTTATTACGTTCTTATGAGTCGTAGCAAAATTTACTTTAAGCATCTAAGATTAGACCGTGCTATATTATTGATTTTTAAAAGCTAAAAAAAAATAGAGTTATTTTTTTTAAGGTCCTATGGTGTTCATGAAGACCCTCACCATCATCAGGCAATGCAAGTTTGCCGCTTCTCCCAGGACTTGGCGGCGTACTCGCTTGTCATAAAATCTATCTTACCCTTTCGCCCAGAAGATGCTTAAAAAGTAATTCCTAAAACTACCTGTGAAGAAGGCACAGACACCAGAATCGCTATACAATTTAGTTAAATTCTTTATGTTGAATAATATATGAAAATTATTTTGGGAATGCGATCCATTTACTCCTGGAAGTATCTTTCTACTACTGCTAGGTATTCTTGACTCTAAAGCATAGAACTTCTAGGAGGTGTCGCAACAGCTCCCATTTTGTTTTATATCCGGTATAGTTTAATTTAAATTAGGGAATACGCAAAGGATACCACAGTCGGTAAATCTGAATACGAATGTAAAGCATGCAGTAGCGATGCCCCCTAGCTTTTTCAAAGTTTAACTTAATAATAAAAAAATAAAAATTTTATAAAATTATGTGAAAAAGTTCTTTTATTTTTTTCTTCTAAAAAAAATATAATTTTTTACTAAACAAAATTTAGTTTTATTAAAAAATTTCAAATTAATTTTTTTAATTCTTCTAATTCTTCTGAACTGAATGAGCTCCCAATTTTTATTTTATGTTAAGGAGCTCAAAAGAATTTTTTTTAAATGACTTTATATATATATCCTTATTTATAAATGTCAACGACGAAAACCTTTTTTTATATAATCGACAGAAAATAAGCAACAAACGAATAAACATTATTAAACAATTTTGTATTATTCTATTAAAAAGTTTTATTTATTTAGAAGCCAAAAAAAGAAATAAATTTTTTTTTATTATTAAATTATTTTTAATTCTTCTAGTCAACTGAATGAGCTCCTAATTTGAATAAAAATAAGCAACAAGCAAATGAACCTTTTAGATTGAACCTTTTTTGGATTGGAAGAATTTCGACTGCAGGAGCAAAAAGAAACTCCGATTTTCCATCGATAATTTATAAATAAAACAAGACTATTTGTTTTTGGTTACACTTAAGTATTGATATAAGTTTGACTTGTTTTTTTTTGGAAATTTTTTTAATTTTTGAATTGAAAGTTAAGCTCCTAGTACGAACGCGGCTTAAAGTAGTTGTGACTTATAAGCACAAATTTTAACAATATGTATTTTTTTTAGATGCCATGTTTAAGCAGCGAACAGAATCACTTTCTGTCGATTTTCATAATCAAAATAATATTTTACGTCTGTTTAGTTTAATATTGATTCGAAAAAACAAATCCTTCATCGGAAATTACAAATACATTTTTTTATGGTTAGCTTTTCATAAATCGTTAGATTTGCATGATCCTTTGGTCACTTATGCACATAAATTCCGAAGTTTTCGATAAATGGCAGTTAAATTATTTGATAGTAAAAATTGCAAGCTTCATTGTCGGTATAACATTATTTCGGATTCTTGGCATTTTGTATGTAGAAGTAAGCCACAAAGTTTTACTAAGAGAATAACTAGTGTCCGGCTTCAAAAAACAGAATTCACTTGAAGAATAAGGAGATCTTAAGATATATCTGAGAAAATCGTATCTTCCCTAATTCTTTATTGTAAAAAGAATAAGGTCTCTTGACTGAAATTAGTTATAAGGTCGGATCGCTAGCCCGGAAATAATGTGTCCAGTCACATCGAGTTGCCTTCTCACATTGGTGAGAATTATTAATGGTGGCCACTAAAAAGCTATTCAGGATATGCTGTGCCGGGTATGCTTCGATAAAAAGCGATATCCTGTATTATACATCCATATCAAGGAAATTAAAAAAATAGAATTAGGAGAGTAAAAGTTTGTAAGACAGCCTTGGATATTCAAACAGATTTCTTCTAATCGTGTAACCATGGAAACTACAATATTTAAAAAAAAAATTCTTTTCATTTGCTTACTCATGCAAAATTTCAAATTCCCAACAGCTCTCAAGGTACAAAGGACAAACTTGGCGCTAAAAATTCCCCCATATTCCCCTAGTAAAGTGCAAGGGGCTTTTATGCATGCAATTCAGTATATTAAAAAATTTTAATATTCTGTAGAAAAAACTAATTTAGAAGAGCAACAACCATTTGAACTTCTCAAGCAATATCAAAAAAAGTTTTTTGATACACAGCTCAGCTCCCAAGTCCCCGTCATGTGCGCCACTGATGTGGCAATAAGTAAAACTTACAGTACAAGTCGCATAAAAGTTTTACAATGACATCGACAGCAGATGTCGCTGAAATCAGCTTCTAAAAAAAATCAACAACAACATCCAAAAACAACATCAAAAAACAACAGCTTCAAAAACAACAACAATCTGCATCAATAGAAATCCTTGCCAGCCAACAGGGCGTATGAGTTGCCATCAAGCGCTTATTTGCTCTTTGGCCTGTTTTCTACTTCTCCATCGCATCATTTTCCTGCCCAGCTGCATAACAAATTTAATAACGGGGAAAACACGTTTTACCTTAACAGTTACACGCGGGACTTTTACTGTTACTTGTTGATGGATGAGTTTGCGGTTGTTTCCTACCAAGCAGTCAGCCAGTCAGCCCTGGAATCCGGCTGAACAGGCAACCAGGCAACCAGACATCCATCCAATGAGTCCGTCAGGATGACGACAGTCATTCAGTCAAATAGCAAAGCCGCTTGTTGACCACCGAACCAGCGGTCGCTGTGGCCAATGGCTTTGGTATGCCATGACTTGGCTTGCCTTGGTTTTTGCTTAACTTGGCTTACATATACATATAATGCATGTTTGTTTATATATGTATATGTGTATATATGTATATGTAGCAGCTCATCGTGTTGCAAGCTTTTAAAATGCAGCAAACTTATTTTTTACACTTTATATTATAGCAGCTCATGCCAAAATTAAATGAAGACAGATTATGTGGCTTTTGTAGCAAAACTTTGTAAATAGATTGGTTGGATTTAATCTTACTTTAAACTTGTTGTACCAAAAATTGTATTACTTTATTTTAATCCATAAATTTGGGTAGACTTTGATAAAAACAAATATTGAATTCATTGACCAAAAATTACTTAAGGGAATATACGAGGGGTATTCAAAAAGTAAGTTTCCCTGGTCTGGCGTTTCTCTTGTGCACCATCTAGCGACCTCGCACTGAACACAACATCAGTGTTGAGTCTATCGATAGGAGCGGCACTGGTATTGGTGACCGAAAATATTTTTTTCCAGCAGTATAAACACAACAACCATGGAGCTACCATTGCAAAACGTGTCCAATTGTGAATTGCGTGCAGTTATTCGTTTTTTAACTTCAAAATGACTGAATAGTAACAAAATTGACAGTGAACTAGTGGAAATTTATGGTGAGAATTGTATGAGTGTGTAAATGGTGCGAAGATGGCGCGCTGATTTTATCGCAGCCACTACGGACAGAGCTATTGAAGCTGTTCAAAAAATTATTGAAGAGGACAGACGGCTGACCATCGATGATATTCTCGAATTGATTCCTCCTGATATTGAAATTGGCCGAACTTCAATCTTTTCAATTTTGAAGGATAAGCTTGGTTACAGCAAAGTTTGCGCAAGATGGGTCCCACGCCTGCTTACCGAAAACCATAAACATCAACGAATAGTCGCTGCTCAAAAATTTTTTGAAATGGTTAAGAAAGAAGGCGATAGTCTCTACTCACGCATTGTGACGGGTGATGAACCGTGGTGTCATCATACGAATCCCGAAACAAAGTGTCAAAGCATGGTTTGGAAGAAACCAGAAGAAAGTGCTCCAAAAAAAGCAAAATTCAACGTTCTGCTGGAAAAATCATGGCCACAGTTTTTTGGGACGAGTTAGGTGTTTTGTTGGTTGATTTTTGAACCTGGTACAACAATCAATGCGGATCGTTACTGCGAAGTTTTAAATAAGCTTAAAATGCCATCAGACGAAAACGTCCAGGAAAATTATCAAAAAAAATCTTACTCTTTCATGATAATGCCGGCCTCTTCTGCTCAAAAAACGAGAACTTTATTGGAAAAATTCAAATGGGAAATTTTCGATCACCCACCCTTCTCTCCGGATCTCGCACCAAGTGACTTTTTCTTTTTCCAAAATTGAAAGAAAGCTTAGGTGGGCAGCATTTTGTTTCCAACGAAGAAGTCCAAACATCTGCCAAATTATGGCTCCCAAAACAGGACACGTCTTTTTTAAGAGAAGGTTTTGCATGAACTCTATAACACATACGAAAAATGTATTCAAGTCGAAGGTGAGTATGTAGAAAAATAGTTTGTGAGTCAAATAATTAATAAATATTCATTTTGTAACCAAAAAATTGTTTTGTACTTCATTTTAAAATTAGGGAAACTTACTTTTTGAATGCCCCTCGTGAAATATTTTTTTTAGCCTATCGCTCCTATGATATAGTCAATTTTTATTAAATTTAGTACAGTGCTTAGAAACTATAAAAAACTTACTAATACAAAATTTAATTTCAATTTTGTTCAAAAATCGATTTTTTGGAAGATCGGCCCTATGAGAGTTATATGATATAGTCAACCGATTTCGTTTAAATTTGGTTCATTACTTAAGTACTCTAAAAAACTTACGAATGCCAAATCTGGTTACGATATCGTTATTAAAAAATTAAATGTTGCGAATTTGGCATGAAAAAAAGGTATTTTGGCCGATCGGTCAAATTCGGTCGGTATCAAATTTGGCACAGTGCTTGGGAACTATAAAAACTTTCGAATGCCAAATTTGGTTACGATATCTTCATAAAAAAACGGATTATTCATCTGAATTTTTTTTTTTCGAGGTCTTCTGAAACACCCCTATGGGAGCTATATAATTTAACCCCGATATCAAAAAAATAAAATAAACTTGTCTCCTATGGAATAATATGGGATCTAATGTGAAAGTTAGGTGACTCTAGCTCTTACCATCTCTGAGATCTAGGCGTTCAAACGGACAGACGGACGAACGGACAGATGGATATGGGTATATCGACTTCTTTATTCACCCTGATGATATTTTAGGTAACTCTGCGGTGTCTCCGACGACTCCTTCTATATGTTACATACATTTTCGGCTTGCACAAACTTAATATACACTTTGTAAATACTATTAAAAAATTTAAGATTTTGATTTATGAAAGCATTTTATAATAATAAAAATTCTGCCAAAAAATTGTTATTTGGTCGAAATTCCAATGTTTTTGATGAACAAAATTACGGCTTCATAAAATAAATCATAGATTTGGCGATAAAAAGTTTTACATATTAAATAAAACTAAATTGAAAATAGTTTAAGTTTCATCAGTCGTTAAAAGAATATGAATCATTCAAATCTCTCTATCTCGCTCTCTTCATGGCTCATTAAAAAGAGATTTTTATTATTTTATAATTTTATTAAAAAGTCATCACTACAACAATTAGACAATTATAGAAAACGAGTTTTTAATGCAAAAGCGCCAAAGTAGCATTATAATGGATTGATTGATGACTTTAAAAATTGTTTAAAAATAATGTTTATAAAACAAATAAGGTGTTAATAGAGTCTTACTCAAGTTAAGACCATGATAAAACAGCCTTAAAATAATAATGCGAATAATAAGGCTTATGTGAAACATGTAAATTCCTGTTAATTTTACTTCCTACTCATTTGTTGCCCAAGTTTTAAGCCTTGTCAACATGACAACATATCGAATAAAAATCGATAGCACGTGTTTAAGACTTTGCCGACAATATAAACAGCAAAAAGTTTTTTACAAGAAAAACAAATTTAAGTATCATATTAAATCTGACACTCAGTTGCCACAAGTTGGGCAAGTTTCTCAAATGGATAATAAAAACATTGTTTTGTATATAAAATACATTATACTGTATAAAAAATAACACAACTAATATATTGATAGCTATGTAATTGTATAAATTAAAAAAAAATTTGAGTTTAACAAAGTGTTTTAAAGTTAAGCTTTAATTTACTTTATATAGAGATTATTTTTTTGTTTCCAGTGCGCTTAAAAAAACCTCAAAACCTCTAACTACCTAACTAACTATCACTTAGCATGCTAATGTACAAAAACTAAGTCTACTTGTTTATATAATATATATAAATAAATAAATATAATCAACTAACACGCAAGTTTGCACAGCTTGTAACGTGACTAAAAGCAATCCAATTCCGGCCAGTTTGTAAAAATGCGTTACAAAAAAATAAATCTAACGACTTTAATATAATTTCTAAAACAAACAGCTGGGCGCTAAAAACCGCTGTGATTGTAAATTTCAAATGTCAATAGATGGATGAAGAGAGGGCTGCAGAGAGCGAGAGCTTCAATATTTTAGAGTTATTGATTGATTGTATGAATTATACGCGAATAAGCAGTGCAAACAAGCAGCCTACGCTGCGTATACTTTATATATATTTATTTGACATCAGCTGACGCAGCGTCTGCCTAAGCAGCTGACGTATTGATAAACATATTTGCATTTATATTTTCATAAAAAGCTAAAAAAAATAACATTTGTAAATTTTTCATATGGGGAAAAAATTCACAAATTGAGCTGCAATTGCTACCGTTTCTAGTACTACGCTCTTAACTTGGTCATAACTTTGATTTACGAGCCATGTTTGTTATTTTGCGTTGTTGTTTTTGTTGTTGCTCTGGCAACAACACGGTACACAAACGTAGTGTTGGCTTTCGTACTACACCGAATGAACCAGAATGTTTTCTTTCTGTGACATTTGGCAATTTATTTCATGGTACCTCAAACGTCATTCGACACTCGAAACATTCTACCCTCTCTGGGTTTTAGCCATTTTATAACGAATATTCTTCACTTGCTCTTTGATACTCTATAATCTAATGGGTAAGGGTCTTATTAAGTTATAAAAACCCCACATTAAGTGTGTGATATTCCAAATGTGGAGTGTCAAAAAATTAATCCTGTTAATTCGCTGGTTTACTTTAATTTATTTATTTTCTCACCCATCCAAAATTAGGCGCTTAATATAGGGGGAGGGTGGGACAAATCGCGCCACTTTTGATGTTATTGCATGTAAATGAGGCAGCCAAAGGGTTGAGGGGTATAAAGTAGGCATAGGCACTATGTTGTGGCCCACATGCGTGGCTAAAACTTAGCCTCAAACAACTTTCAATTCTAGCCAGGCCCTACGAAAGGGAGGGGATCAGGGACTTTTATCCCCCGAGCCCGGAACTCTCGGAGGGGCCCAGACTTGAGATCAATTCGGGAAGTTTTTTGCTTAAAAAAAAATTCTACCAGAGCTCCGTAACATACTGATACTGCCAGTATCAGTTGCCAGCGCCAAAAGATCGTTTAGTGTATTATCAAGAATAAAAAACCATCATCGTTCTTGTTCAACTCAGAATCGAGTCTCAGGATTGGCAAACTTTGTATTTGGTATCTAAGTTAGCAAGAAAACTCGACTTTGATGATATTATAAAGCCGTTCGCCTCAGGTAAAGCTCGGAAGGCGAAATTCTAAG
>JBAMAX010000992.1:0-129079 GCA_037043745.1 Chymomyza amoena
TCTTCATAAAAAAACGGATTATTCATCTGAATTTTTTTTTTCGAGGTTCTTCTGAAACACCCCTATGGGAGCTATATAATTTAACCCCGATATCAAAAAAATAAAATAAACTTGTCTCCTATGGAATAATATGGGATCTAATGTGAAAGTTAGGTTACTCTAGCTCTTACCATCTCTGAGATCTAGGCGTTCAAACGGACAGACGGACGAACGGACAGATGGATATGGGTATATCGACTTCTCTATTCACCCTGATGATATTTTAGGTAACTTTGCGGTGTCTCCGACGACTCCTTCTATACAATATGTTACATACATTTTCGGCTTGCACAAACTTAATATACACTTTGTAAATACTATTAAAAAATTTAAGATTTTGATTTATGAAAGCATTTTATAATAATAAAAATTCTGCCAAAAAATTGTTATTTGGTCGAAATTCCAATGTTTTTGATGAACAAAATTACGGCTTCATAAAATAAATCATAGATTTGGCGATAAAAAGTTTTACATATTAAATAAAACTAAATTGAAAATAGTTTAAGTTTCATCAGTCGTTAAAAGAATATGAATCATTCAAATCTCTCTATCTCGCTCTCTTCATGGCTCATTAAAAAGAGATTTTTATTATTTTATAATTTTATTAAAAAGTCATCACTACAACAATTAGACAATTATAGAAAACGAGTTTTTAATGCAAAAGCGCCAAAGTAGCATTATAATGGATTGATTGATGACTTTAAAAATTGTTTAAAAATAATGTTTATAAAACAAATAAGGTGTTAATAGAGTCTTACTCAAGTTAAGACCATGATAAAACAGCCTTAAAATAATAATGCGAATAATAAGGCTTATGTGAAACATGTAAATTCCTGTTAATTTTACTTCCTACTCATTTGTTGCCCAAGTTTTAAGCCTTGTCAACATGACAACATATCGAATAAAAATCGATAGCACGTGTTTAAGACTTTGCCGACAATATAAACAGCAAAAAGTTTTTACAAGAAAAACAAATTTAAGTATCATATTAAATCTGACACTCAGTTGCCACAAGTTGGGCAAGTTTCTCAAATGGATAATAAAAACATTGTTTTGTATATAAAATACATTATACTGTATAAAAAATAACACAACTAATATATTGATAGCTATGTAATTGTATAAATTAAAAAAAAATTTGAGTTTAACAAAGTGTTTTAAAGTTAAGCTTTAATTTACTTTATATAGAGATTATTTTTTTGTTTCCAGTGCGCTTAAAAAAACCTCAAAACCTCTAACTACCTAACTAACTATCACTTAGCATGCTAATGTACAAAAACTAAGTCTACTTGTTTATATAATATATATAAATAAATAAATATAATCAACCAACACGCAAGTTTGCACAGCTTGTAACGTGACTAAAAGCAATCCAATTCCGGCCAGTTTGTAAAAATGCGTTACAAAAAAATAAATCTAACGACTTTAATATAATTTCTAAAACAAACAGCTGGGCGCTAAAAACCGCTGTGATTGTAAATTTCAAATGTCAATAGATGGATGAAGAGAGGGCTGCAGAGAGCGAGAGCTTCAATATTTTTAGAGTTATTGATTGATTGTATGAATTATACGCGAATAAGCAGTGCAAACAAGCAGCCTACGCTGCGTATACTTTATATATATTTATTTGACATCAGCTGACGCAGCGTCTGCCTAAGCAGCTGACGTATTGATAAACATATTTGCATTAATATTTTCATAAAAAGCTAAAAAAAATAACATTTGTAAATTTTTCATATGGGAAAAAATACACAAATTGAGCTGCAATTGCTACCGTTTCTAGTACTACGCTCTTAACTTGGTCATAACTTTGATTTACGAGCCATGTTTGTTATTTTGTGTTGTTGTTTTTGTTGTTGCTCTGGCAACAACACGGTACACAAACGTAGTGTTGGCTTTCGTACTACACAGCCAGAATGTTTTCTTTCTGTGACATTTGGCAATTTATTTCATGGTACCTCAAACGTCATTCGACACTCGAAACATTCTACCCTCTCTGGGTTTTAGCCATTTTATAACGAATATTCTTCACTTGCTCTTTGATACTCTATAATCTAATGGGTAAGGGTTTTATTAAGTTATAAAAACCCCCATTAAGTGTGTGATATTCCAAATGTGGAGTGTCAAAAAATTCCTGTTAATTCGCTGGTTTACTTTAATTTATTTATTTTCTCACCCATCCAAAATTAGGCGCTTAATATAGGGGGAGGGTGGGACAAAACGCGCCACTTTTGATATTATTGCATAAATAAGGCAGCCAAAGGGTTGAGGGGGTACTAGGCACTATGTTGTGGCCCACATGCATGGCTAAAACTTAGCCTCAAACAACTTTCAATTCTACCCAGGCCCTACGAAAGGGAGGGGATCAGGGACTTTTATCCCCCGAGCCCGGAACTCTCGGAGGGGCACAGACTTGAAATCAATTCGGGAAGTTTTTTGCTTAAAAAAAAATTCTACCAGAGCTCTGTAACATACTGATACTGCAAGTATCAGTTGCCAGCGCCAAAAGATCGTTTAGTATATTATCAAGAATAAAAAACCATCATCGTTCTTGTTTAACTCAGAATCGAGTCTCACGATTGGCAAACTTTGTATTAGGTATCTAAGTTAGCAAGAAAACTCGACTTTGATGATATTATAAAGCCGTTCGCCTCAGGTAAAGCTCGGAAGGCGAAATTCTAAGCGTCTTGACGGTTATTAAGAAACATATGTACGGCTAAATGAGTTAATAAAAAATTCAAACTTCTTTGAGTTGTGTTTTTTTTTAGATCTGCATTGGAGTTTTATGAAATGCATTACGAGGGTGTATTGATAAGTTTCCGGCCTGACCAAGTAAAACAACGTTTTTAAGAATTTATTTGTTTTATTTCTCAACATAATCTCCTCCAAGGCTGATACATTTCTCATGGCGGTGTTCTAGTCTAGTAATGCCATCTCTATAGACTGATTCGTCAAGCTCCTCAAAATATCCATTTACAGCTGTTACCGCCAAGCCATTTTTTGAAGTTAGGAAACAGATAATAGTCACTCGGGGCTAGGTCTGGAGCGTAGGGAGGGTGCGGCATCAATTCAAACTTCAGATCGTTGATTTTAGCCATCGCAACGATTGACTTGTGCGCTGGTGCGTTATCGTGATGAAACAAGATTCTTTTCTTCGCCAGTTGAGGTCGTTTAATTTTCACCTCGTGGCTCAAACGTTGCAATAAGTCTGCGTAGTATTGACCAGTGATAGTTTTACCCTTTTCAAGGTAATCAATGTATATAATACCTCTTGCATCCCAAAAAACAGTTAACCATAACCTTGTTCGCTGAAAAAATTGTTTTTGCCTTCTTTGGAGCTTGGTTCCCCTGGTCCAATCCACTGTTTAGATTGTTCTATGGTTTCAGGAGTGTAGTGGTGGACCCAAAGTTTCGTCAACGGTTATGAGTCGACGCAAAAATTCGCTTGGATTACGCTTATACAACGTCAAATTGGCGGTAGAAATGTTTTTTTCTTTTTCCATTTTCAAGAAAAACACAGAGGCGTCTTGTTCAGTGTGCTCTCAAATCTAAACTAACATGGCGATCGGGTTGAAACTATAGCTACAAGCTATCTAAGGATGGTACTATAGAACGCCACCTCAAAGTAGGCCTCGTGGCGCCATCTCTTGGTCAGGCCGGAAACTTATCAATCCACCCTCGTATTATGATTTTATCAAATCATCAATTCTCTCTGCTATACCTTCTCTTATGTGGCTATCACACTTTTCAGCAATTATACGTATTTTCATGAATTAAGAAAAATTGATAAGAGCCCGGATCCGAGATTTCCCCCGGGGCCCGGATATTCTCTCTACGGCCCTGGTTCTAGCTGCTCTCAGTGCCTCGAATATTGAGTTTTATAAAAGAAGTAGGGACGGTAATCCAGATTGAATATTTCGCAAGTAGCGCGTTATGCCCCACCCTCCCCATATGATCACGATTGTTAAGAAAACCTCTCACAAGCCTGTTTTTGTTGCAATTGTTGATTTTTCTAAAACGGCTAAAAATAAATCTTTTTACTTATTTTCAAAACTTTGACATACTGACAGTTAATGATTTTTTCCTAAAATATTTAATCTTCAACGGAGCAAAAAAGACTCGTCCGAATAAAACAACACTTGGCTCAAAAATGAACCTTTATAAACTTTTGGTCGCAAACTTGTTTTAAAGCCGTACGCAGGGCGCAAGAGAAACCAGTGTTGTCCTATTTCTTTATGATAAAATACCAACAGTAATGTAAATTTCCAAAAATCAAATTTAGAAACCACACAAAAACTTAAACATAATTTAAAACTTGATACACGGTACTTCTTACTAACATTTTTTCAAAGCTATTCTCGGAATATCTTTGAAATAGTAATACTCCATTCTAAGGGTATATTTTAGTCGGATTTGTTTTTTTTTAGCTTGGAAAAACCATTTCTGGCACTCAGCTCAACTGGATTCGTTGCTGTTTGGCACACAAATTGCTTTGATGTTTGGCAATTCGTCAAAACAAATTTTGATCCATACTACCGTTGATGCTGGCTAAAGGGGATGTAAAGGATTCAAAGGATGTAAAGCTATAAATGGCAGCAGACTCGTTAATTTAATGCAGCTGTTGCTGCAGTTTTCGTATTGGTTGGTTATTAACACATCAGTGTAAAAATTTTAACGACAACATCATCAGACAGGATAAACAAGTACAGTATTAACAAAGGACAGCGAAGGACAATAAAAGCAGCAAGTAACAAGGGAGGGAAAGAGAGAGAGAAAGGGAAAGTAAAACAGAGCGACATCTCTCATTAAGCTTTGGACGGAAGTTGTAAAATTTATTGTCGCTATGTTTGCATGTGTGCAAAACGAAAGGTCCTTGCACACACACACACCAGCATGAGCTTATAAAATTGGGTATCTTTATATATCCTCCAAACATTTCGTAAACTTTTGCTTTCTTTTGGTAGTGAAATATTATACGCTAAAGCATAATGAATGAAACACTGCAACAGCACACACAGATACTCACACACACACACAGATACATCGCACACAGATACTCACACACACCCTCACAGATATATATGTTACTTCAATAAGCCATATACTGGCTTAATTTTTCGATTCTTAAGTGCCTGAGCTGGTTCAAAGTTTTACTCGTATTTCACTCCGGGTTCCTTTTTTTATCCTTGTCTTTGGGTACTTACTGCATCACGTACAACATCTTTAGTGCACGTGGGAAACCTAAGTCGAGTATCTTCCTGCCACTTGCCACTTCTTGCCTCCCACCAAATCGATTTTGTTTATGCAGCATGCAGCAAATGTTATTTTTGGCAATTTAATGTTTGCCCAACTATTTGCGATATTTATACAATTTCTAAGCAAGACCCGAAGTGCCTCTCCAAAGTGCCACACGAATACTTGCAACATTTGTAGGTAATAGTATTTGTTGACTTGACTTTTGAGAGCTGTCAGCTGGTTAAGTGTGGCACCATATTGATATTGCGTCTAAGAGTTTTCCACAAAAGTGGAAAGTTGTGGCCGTAGGTCGTTCAAACAAATTGCAGCTGTGGGTCAGTTGTGTTTTAAACTTTTTTGCTTGCTCAAAAATTACGCATACGTCATGTGTACCATAGAAGGATTAAAAATTTTGGTATTGTACACGACAGCCTCAAAAAAATACCTCGTATTCTGGTTTTCGCTTAATTGGGTGAACTTAAGAAAAAAATATCCCTCATCCCCAGACCAATGAGACTTTTTTCGAAATTTATTTAAGAAAGAATATCTATTAGTTCTTGAATTTTTAGCTAGCCTTAAAAAACCCCAACAAATCGAACTATTTTGGTCTCAGAGACCCTGGGTGGTAAGGTTTTCGGATTTGAAATCAGTGATCCATAACATTTAAAAAATATCGCTGCACTGCAGATCCTGAAAAAAAAAATAATGAGGGGTTTTTTGAGCTTAATGTCTATCCTAGGCCCATTGTATTAATTCTGTAAGCCGATTCGTATTTAGTGTTGAAATACTTTAAGAAAAAATATTCCTCGTCCCCAGATCATTGAGATTTTTTTCGAAATTTATTAAGCTAGAATTTATAGTTCTTGATTTTTTGCTAGCCTCCAAATACTCAACAAAATCGAACTATTTTGGAAGCTGTCCCAGAGAGCCCTGACGTGCTAAGGTCTTCGGATGTTGAATTCAGTGATCCTTAAAACGTATAAAAGTATCGCTGCACAGTCGATCAAGCTGCACTGCAGATCCTGAAAAAAAAAATTATGACGTGGTTTTTTGCGATTACGGTCTAGCTCCTAGGCCCATTGGATTAACTCTGTCAAGCGGATTGGTATTTAGTGTTGAAACACTTTAGAAAAAATATGCCACGTCCCCAGATCTCTGATTTTTTTTTTTTCGAAATTCATTTGGATCAAATTTATTTCAGGTTTTTCTTTAATGCTACACAGTCTCTCGGGATCGCATTAGCTGCACATCAACACTGGGCGGATTGGATCCAAAAATGTTGTTAAGCATATATTTTAAATATTATTACGTATACAGCTGACGATTGGCTGCAATTTAATTATTAAAGACCAACAACTTTATAAATTTTAAGTATATAGAAAAATTTTATCTTAAGAGTATATTTAATATTTCGGACTACTAGAATTGCTAGGGACATGTTAAGTAGAAATTAGAAATATTGTATATTCAAAAATTTAAGTATACTGAAAAGTTTGTTCACTATACTGGAGATATTTGGGCAGCAAAAACAGTTCCACATAAATGTATGAGGGAACTCCAGAATAATATAGCAAATTTATTACCTTATACCTTTGATTTTATTTATAAGTAATGCGATACTGGTCTGAAATACGTAATTATCGGTACCTTAAATTTGAGAAAATTTAGATGTAGCATTTACTATCTTACCAAAAAATGTGCTGACAACAAGAATGACTCCTCGTCAGCTTATAAGAATCTGTTACTGAAAAGATCAAAAAATTATTCAAAAGAATCTATAGACTTCTCTATCGAACTTTAGTTAATTTAGAGCAAATTCTGAAAATAGGCGGGAATAAGTCTGAAGAGTCTACGACTTAGTTATGTTCAAAAGACAGGTTCTTTGAGTGCATCTGAAGCAAGCTCTTCCAAACAACAGAAAGTTGGAAGTCTATGCACCCTGAATTAGGATTTAATGGTAGGCTTGTTGAGCTTCCGAATCCACAACTTACTGAAATTCATCGACAAAATATAATACCGGATACTGGATCCTGCAAAAAAGTCTCGGTGCAGTGTGACTTATCAATGTCTCTGAGCTGTAGAAACTAATTTTAAGCTTGGCGGGACTTTCATTATATTCGGCCGTACCACGAAAAATGAATTCAAGTATTTTATTCGGATTATCAGAGGTCGAAAATAATGCCTTCAGATTGCTAACCAAGCAACGCTTATGGGTTTGGTAACACCTTTGTTTGCCAAAAATCGTAGAAACTTTGTACTTATGTAAATAAAATAATCTTTTAGAAGACACTCTATGCAAGATTAATCTCAGGGATCGCAAATAGTAGCAATGAGGATGAAAACTATCAAAGCGAAAAAAGGGGTCTGAAAGTGCATGCTGCAATTGGAAAGGATCTTTCGAAAAAAAAATATACATACATTTTAGTTTTAGTTAATACCAAACAATCGATTTTAAGTTCTTATTTTTTCACATAATAATTAATGCCAATAATATAATAATATTTTAAATAAAAATCATTCAATTATTAATGTTTCAAATTTTTAAAAATCGCGAAAAGTTGATATTATATTATTATTCTCGGATTTTTATTTTTTTATCAAGAAATAAGAGTAACATTTCAATTTGAATGAAAAAAATAAAAAAATTATTGTATAATTAAGTATTTATTTTAAATATTATAATAGTTACGGTTCCTTTTAAATCTTTAAATTCTATATTGAAATATTTTGAAATAATTTTTAATCCGCAATTCTTTTTATCCCTATCTGTTGTTCAAAATTTAATATCCAAAGCAGCCAACTTCATTTGATCAAAAATGCAAAATGGCGCATTTTTCACGATGCTCTAACAAATCACTCTCAAATCAGCAATCAATTGTTCAACTTAAGTATTATTGATTCCAAATCAACAGACTTATAGGAAAATCACTTTAAATTTTCTTAAACGCAATCATCTATTTCATCTGAATAAGCGCCTAATTGCAGCCTTGGTAGATGAAACCATTTTCCGAGTTGCCAGCGAAAAGATTTTTTAATGGCACTCCATTTGCAGCAGTCGGCCATGTTCATTACATAATTTTGCATAAATTTTAGGCGTAATTGACATGAATTTGCAAGCAACACATATAGACATGTACTACATATGTACCACACCATACCATATACAATATTCATATACCATAAAGTATATATATGTGTATATATTTGTTTGCCTAAGCCAACATGTGCTTATGACAAGTGCTGCCGCGTTGTTTGATGTGCAAGTGTTTGTGGTTGTGGCTGAGTTTTGGTTGTAACCACCCGCCTTAAGCCCGCCTCAATCCCGCCTTTCACTAACTACTCACAGATAGAGCTGTGTGTGCGTGTGTGCATCTTTGACTATGACTATATCTTGCCACAGTCAAACGTGCGTCATGTTGTAAAGAGGAGCTCAGCTGCCGCAGTGGCTTTTTATGCTCTAGGCCGCTTTTAGGTTAGTTCCGCCCACACCAAAACACAGTCATGGCGGTTTTGTTCATCTGGGCTTAAAACATCCTGTTGCTGCTGCTGCTGCATGACAACCAACCATTCACATACGCACTGACACTCATTCATTCACACACACTCGCACACACACAGTCAGCGTACCCAACTCACACACTCACACACTTTGCATATCAATCACATGTCACGCTGTTGTCACTCTTCTGTCACATGGTTGGCGTGTGAGAATTTTCCGAAAGCCAAACAACGTGTTTTCTCCTTCTTCCGTTGGCACGCGGAAAATGCAAAATGCGGACATTTTCCATACGCAAACATTTACTTCTGCAGGGTCTCCAAAAAAGGGAACATATTATTTATGATTTCAGTTCGGGTCTCACGATTCGAACTCGCTTTGCGATCACTATTTGAACATTTGAGTTTTTATCCATCATTTTATTTTTTTTCAGGGAAACCAGGGAGACATTTTCCTTTTTTTTTTTGTGATTTTAGCGATTAATTTCATTGTACTCAATTTTGGATCATAACCTTCTTGTTTCAGTTGATTGCCAATAAAATAAATATTTATCAAAAAAATGGCGTACGGAAAGTCGGGCGCGGACGACTTTGGGATACCATGTACCACTAGCTTGCAATAAAATCCGGTTCCTTCACAAAAAACCAAAAACAGAAGAATTTTTTAGCAAAAAAAATTTTTTTTTGACCAATCGTGCCTATGGGAGCTATATGATATAGTCAACCGATTTCAATAAAATTTGACACAGTGCTTAAATACCTTAAAAAATATCTGATTGCCGAATTTAGTTCAAATATCTTAACAAACAATCCAATCACATCGAATTTTATATATAAAACGTTTTTTTGACCGATTGGTCCTATGGGAGCTATATGATCTAGTCAACCGATTGAGATTAAATTTAGTACAGTACTTAGGAACTGTAAAAAACTCACGAATATCAAATTTGGTCCCAATATCTTAACAAACAAACGAAACACAACAAATTTTTTTAAAATATCGATTTTTTGGAAGATCGGCCCTATGGGAGCTATATGATATAGTCAACCGATTTTGTTCAAATTTGGCACATTGCTTAAGTGGTCTAAAAAATTTCCAAACGCCAAATCTGGTTACGATATCTTTATTAAAAAACGAAATATAGCGAATTTTTCTTTAAAAAAGTTATTTTGGCCGATCGGTCATATGGGAGCTATATGATATAGTCAACCGATTTTGATGAAATTTGGTACAGTGATTGGGAACTATAAAAAACCAAATTTGGTTAGGATATCTTTATAAACAAACGAATTATTCATCTAAAACTTTTTTTTCTTGTCGAGGTCGTCTCAAACACCCCTATGGGAGATACATAATTTAACCCAGATATCAAAAAATAAAATAAACTTGCCTCCTATGGAATAATATGGGATCTAATGTGAAAGTTTGGTAACTCTAGCTCTTACCATCTCTGAGATTTAGGCGTTCACACGGACGGACGGACAGACGGACATGGGTATATCGACTTCTATATTCACCCTGATCATATTTTAGGTAACTTTGTGGTGTCTCCGACGCCTCCTTCTATATGTTAAATACATTTTCGGCTTGCACAAACTTAATATACCCTTGGTACCATACGGTACAGGGTATAAAATAAATTCTTTAAAAATTTTGACTTAAGGAATGTTATTTAAATAATATTAAATGTATTGACATAAATAGTTAAAGAAAAAAGTATTGAAAATCGAATTCTCTATACGAAATAGTAAGTACAGGAAAATATGGAACTAATAATTGTGTTAGCTAAAATGAATTTTGTATTTTTCCTTTATTTTTTATAAATATTTTTCTCTATATATTTTGGGGAATTGCCTTTTTAAAGAAAATTCTTCTTTTTATGCACATACATATTAACTTCTTAGCAATTACAAACATTATTAAACATTTTTCAAAATATTTATAAGAATTTAAGATATCGATTTAAAAAATTATCTACAATAATTTACGTTTTTTTACTTTTTAGCCTAAAAAACAATGTTTTCCTTTATTTTTTTTATATTTTTCTCTATTCAATTTGGAGACAAGATAATTTTGTCTATTTGAACATTTTCCAAAATTTTCATAAAAATTTAAGATACCGATTTAAAAAACTATTCGCTTTACTTTAATCTTAGCTTTTCCTTCTATAGCATATCTTTTTATGTTCTTCAAAGTAATTGGGGAATCCAATTTATCAGTTTTTATTTATATGCCATTTGATTTTTTTGTCCCCATTTAATTTCAATAACTTAGGTTTATCGGGAATTTTAGCCTTTGTATTTGTTGGAACTTTTTCGTGTTTTCCAGAGGCATTACAGAATGGAATTTAAAAGCTATTCTGTGACTATTTGATTTTTCAGAAATATCCATTTCCGTGTCATTCTTCTAAAGATAAGTCTTTTCGGTATCTTGAATTTATCGGTTTTTGTTCTTTTATATAAGAATTTCATATTTTATATTCGTATAAATTTGTCATGTTCTCCAGAAGAATTATAAAATACAATTCATTAGTTCTTCCCATACTATTTGATTTGCCTTCTTTCTTATAAAGCCTACTAGAAGATAAGACTAATTTATCGGTTTTTAGGTCTAAAATATTTCGGTATTTTATCTTATGTTTCAAAGTATTGTCGCGTCACATTGTCCACGTTCCTTTGAAGCTTATGGACTCACGAACGGCTGAATCCGACGTCGGATAAATTCTTCGTCCTTTGATAATGATTCATAGAATCGATCCATTGTTTCAAGGTTGCAGAAGAATCGACCTAACAAAACTGCGTAATCAGATGGAGCAACACTATAGCGGATGAGGTAGAATTTTCCATTTCCGTGTTTCGAGGTACGTCTTGACTACTTTCGCCACGTGATGTCGAGCATTGTCGTGTTTAGCTTTTAATACTCGACTCAAACGCATTAATTGCGTTTGATCGAAAGTGCACCAATAATTTTATCAGAACGTTTTAGCAGCTCATAATTTAATTACGCCAAGCTGATCCCACCAAATATTCAACATGACCTTGGATCCATGACGTATTCGGTCGAGTGTGGTAGCCGTAACATTGTGGAACCAGACAATTCATATGATGTGAAGACACTTAGTGTTGTCGTACGTGCTATCGATGTTTCGTTCTCATGTAACGAGTCGATGAATTTCAAATCTGATTTTTGCGTGTATTAGAGGTCAACGAGGAGGTTTTAAGCCTATTTCGATGTGTTTGTGTGAATTGGTTCGTGAGATATACATGTATGATACATGATGATTGTGTGAACATATTCCTCCGAAACGGCTAGACCGATTCTCATGAAATTTTGCTGTGCTTATTGGGCAGGCCTGAGAATCGGCCAACATCTATTTTTCATACCCCTAAGAGATAAGGGTCTGCCACTCCTAACATTCCTGGCAAATCAAGTGAATTTAAAAACTCGGTAGGATAATTTCACAATGTTCATCAATTTTAGAAATTAATATTGATTTAGTTATTCCTTTCCAAGAAAGTTTTCATGTAAGAAGAAAGGAATTCCTGCGATATTATTGCTTACAAATTCATGTTTTGATTTCTGTATAAAATACATATGATCAGATCAATATTTGCACATAATGCAATTTACGTGATATTCGCCACAAAATATAAATCATTGGAAGAAAATAAAGATCTAGACGAGCGAGCGAAGCGAGCGTGCCGGAAACCGGCTAGTTATATGTATATATATTTCGATATATAGATCTTATCGGCTTATATCTCTTAATAGATAAATTTTACCTTTTAACTTTTTAGAAAAATACAATTTGTGTCTCCCCATCACTTCGGCAATGTTCGTTTATCGGTTCGGGACTTTTATGAACAATGTATAAGAATTTTTAAAAATTTCACAGTGGCATTCTTCATTGTACCTCCACTTCGTTATTCGATTAATTTCAGTTCAGTAGTGAATCACACATGAAATCATAGCTGACCAGCCATGAAGCATTGCCGTCGTTTTTCCCCATTTTTTCAGAAATACCAATCAGCAATAAATTCAGCGTTTCACTTTAAAAAATCAAGTCTGCAATTAAATTTTCATTTAACTGATTGGCTGGCTTTCTACGAAAAAATTCTTTTCATATTTCTCCTTGTTAACCGTTCCTACCTGATACATTCCGCTTTGTGCCAGCAGCACCGGACCCCGTCCAAGGACTCCGTTACCGCAGCCCTGTCACAGACACATATGCATAACACACATATACATATGTATAAATTTATGTTGGGCTTTGCTTTTTGAATTGTGCAGTTACTATTTCCGCATAAATTTCAACGCCATTTTCCATAAATATTTTGTTTATGTATAGTCCTGTCAGTCCAGCTGTTTCCTTATGTTTGCACAAGTGTGCGTTAGCATTTCCGTGCGTGTGCGTGAGAATGTGTGTGTCTTTTGTTATCAGCTGCGGTCCGATCGGAATGTCACTCAATCACGTCAGAAATTCAATACGCCATTTTGCATATAGCAAAACTTAATTAAAATGGCGTCGCCTGTCGTCAATCACTTGAATATACATTCAAAATTGATTGTGGCATATATTAATATAATAATGCAAACACAGCAAACTCATAAACACAAATGAAAATTGTTTGCTTTGTATTATAATTTGTGTATTATTTCAAAAATACATTTTTTATCAAAGCTAGACAAATTCATTTCAAATTATAAGCAGTGCTCTCAAATTTAATAATAAACGCATTAATTTTATTGATGAGTAATTATTATGAAATATTATTAACATATTTGTAAATATATTTTCTTTTATTATGTGCTTTAATCACTTCCGATTAGTTAATTGTAGCTAACCAATTTGATAATTATTGTTTAATAAAATATTGACACTTTTAACATACATTTATGTCTATTAATTGTCAATTGCTGTCAAATTGCTGTTTGATTCATTTATTGCCAAAATAAAACCAAGGAACCGATCTAAATATTTTTTAATCCTATTTCGTTTTGGCGTCATGTTTTTCCAATTAATACAACAAATAAAAAAAAAATTTTAAAAAATAACACAAAAATTCGGCATATTGACTTTTTTTCATAAAAGTTTATATAAATAAAAAACCAATCCAGCCGAATTGAATTTTTGATTAATTTAACTAAATTGTACTTCTTTTTATTTAAGGTCTACCAAAAATATTAATTTCAGTCAACAAGCTGATTTTATTTTTCAATGTTGGGTTTAACAATTAAATCTCAATTTTTGTTGCATACTTCAAGGGGACAAAAAATTGGTGAAATTAATTTCCGTTCAAAAAAACGTTAAAAAAGTGCGCTTTTCACAGGGAATAATAAATATAAAAATATATATATAAATAATACTAAAAGAAATAAAATAATAATTATTTATGAAGCTCAAGTCATTGAGGAAATTAAGGATATTATCAGCTTCCAAAGTCGAATTCGACCGGTCAGGAAAATATTTGTACTGCTTTGGCAACACAGCGCACTCCTTTATTATATTGATATGCTATCGCCAGTCAATAAAAAATTGTCTGGCTCATCCGCAAACCCAGCAAATAGGGGAACAACCTTGAGTCTTTCGATCCCATCACTCTTCTTCCTAACATACGCTTGCAAACATTTGGGAGAATCTGATTAAAGGCTGACAGCATAAAGCGATATTTTTCCGTTCTCTCAATATAGATTAAAGAAAGCACTAAGCAGGCGCAACGATTCCCAAATCACATCTTAAATACGTTTGATGATAATAAATTCTGCTATGGAGCATTCGTTGAAGTCATATCGGAGTTTTAGTCTGGATAGATGCTCTTGCTGCCAGCTTCATTACTCGACCTGTTCAGGGCATACTCTGGTGGTCGAAGACTTCACATTAAAGACATTCGTCTAGAGAGCTTGAGTCTCATAAGACGTTCTAGCCCTGTTCAAGTGTATCCCAGCTTTATTATTGTATTTGACCTTTTTAGAGCATACTTAGGTGCTCGAAGATTCCATGTCAAACCGAAAGATGGTCTATCTCCGGCAAGGGCACTGGAGTCTCACCAGATATTCTAGCAACTGTTCAAGTGTATCCCCACCCCAAGGGAGCTAACACAGATTGTGGGGAATGAAAAACTGATGATTACATGCACAGACGATTTGGCAATATTTGTATCTGCCTCATGTGAGTACGAAGCAGCAGATGAACCTCAGAAATGAAAAAGGTCCTGAATATATGTATCTACCTAGAGCTGGTCTCGTAGGTCAATGCTGAACCCATCCAAGTCAAATTAAGTCAAATGGTTGGGTAGCAAAACTCTCATGAGACAAGAGAAAAACAAAATATAAGGGTTACATTGGATATGAGCCATACGTTTAAAGTTAATTTTGAGGGAACTTTAAAAAGTTGCCAGCTTAAATGGTCTTAAATGGTTCCTGAACCACTTCTGCTACCTCCCTCTTCAGCTGCAGAGTGAGGCTAGTATAACTTGTGGGAATCACCCACCTGGAAGATCGCCATTCAGATCTGAAGCATGTCGGCTTGGTCGAATCCATTACGGGACGTAAGGCATTTGAAATTAAAGCCTTCAGCCTAATCACAAGATGCGTATAAAAAACCGTAAGGATTTTGACAAAACCTAAGAGAGCGTTGACCTCCAGATATACAAGCACTCTAGACGCTACAACGTGTGTCTCATACGGCAGGTCATAGGCTGGCTAAAAGCATTTTTGATGAAAGCCTCATCAAGATGCTGAAAGGTACTTTAAACATAACAAGAAGAGTGACAAAATTTGGTCTTTTGGAGCTCTTATGGTGCCTCCTCCTCCGAACTTTCAAAACCACCTCAAGCTTCTTGAGGTGGTTTTAACTTTAAACTACGAGGGTATTCAAAATGGAAGTTTCCCTAATTTTAAAATGAAGTTACAAAACAATTTATAGGTTACAAAATCAATGATTTATTAATCTATTTGACTCACACACTATTTATTCTACATAGTCACCGTTTGACTTGAATACATTTTTCGTATCTCGTTATAGTAGTTCTGTGACAAAACCTTCTTTAAAAAATTAACCTGAATCCTGCTTTTGGAGTCCATAATTTGACAGATGTTTGGACTTCTTCGTTTGAAACAAAATGCTGCCCACTGTGGTGCTGAGATCCGGAGAGTAGAGTGTGGGTGATCGAAAATTTTCCATTTGAATTCCAATAAAGTTTTCTTTTTTGAGCAGAATGAGGCCGTGCATTATCATGAAAGAGTAAGATTTTTTTCGATAGATTTTCCTGGACGTTTTCGTGCTGATGGCATGTTGTTAAGCATTCATTTACAATTCTCAGTGAACGATCCGCATTGATTGTTGTACCAGGCTCCAATAAATCAACTCAACAAAACACCTAACGACAATTCATCAATTGGACACGTTTTGTCAATGGTAGCTCCAAGGTTGATTGTGTTTATACGTGCTGAACAAAACTTTTTTCAGGTCACCGAATACCAGTGCCGCTCTTATCGATAGACTCAACACTGATGTTGTGTTCAGTGGCGAGGCCGCTAGATGGTGCACAAGAGAAACGCCAGACCAGGGAAACTTGCTTTCTGAATACCCCTCGTATAAAAGTATAGGGTGGACCTTCTGTTAGTTTGGTTGCTAAAGACTCATATTTCGGAACATGTCCTTTCAAAGTGAGTGGTCTTTGTCATATGTCTAGTTCAAAACTACTTAATTTCAGTCATGGATTGTTTAAGAGCCGAGAATCTCGTAAAGTAGGTCTGTGAAAAACAACATGGATGAAGTCGATGGAGTCGCAGGGTCACCATCGTTCGCAAGAATTCCACCTTGATGGGCTTCACTTTTGCATGATTATAAGATTAAGATGTGGCAACCATTGAAGCTCATGGACCATTATCAGTGTCCTTTATTCTTGATTGGGAGAAAATGTCAGATTAATTTTGGCCAGAAAAATAATTATCGAAAAGTACGATGTTCGTATACGGAACTATAGAGTCAGCCACGATGGCATTAGGGGCGACAATGTTGATCATACATCATGTATAGATGTATATTTCCCCAATTTTGTTGGAAAAATATACGAATAAAATAAAACTACCAAAAAACAAATGTCCAGCCCTTTATTTGTGATCACAACAATCACTATAAATAAAAAAAAAGATTTTCTTAAGATGTATCCTATACACTTGTTAAATGCACAGAACCCATTTTAGCCCATTAGTAATATGTAGGTCAGTCGCTTCGGAGCTACCTTCTCAGAAATATATTTTACTGTCGGGACAGCTTACCTCAGAAAAAGTTTTGAGTCTCCAAAAAAACGCAGATTTTCGAGCACTGAAAGAAAAGAAAAATATTTAAAAAATTTTACTAAACATGTAAGAAGAAATAATTTAAAAAAAAAGGTATATATTTTCGAATTTTTTAAGGTCACCAAAAATTTTTTAGGTTCTGCATTCCTCATCGTTTTAATCTACATAAATATGTAAATATTAAAAATTGTTTTTTAAGCTTTATACACCCAGCAAAGCTCTTAGCTTACAGCTTAGAAAAAATGGCATTTAGTGTTTATCTCCCTCAGTTTAAATAAATACAAGTCATACCAATATAACGATTATTACATTTATTTTTATAAGAGCATTTTCCAGGAAGCTTAATATATTTTGATTGTTTTTTTTTTTATATTGATGCAGGAATTTAATAAACAAAACACAGGCCCTCCTACTGGCATAAAAGCTAAAATATTTTTTATTACAAAGATCAATCAACTGCTGACATTTCAAAATTGAAAATACTTAAGCCAACTCTAAAGACATTCAAAGGTTAATTTTATGGCTTACGGCTAAATTTATTTCCTTTACCTGAACTTGTTTACTAAACTGAAATCTTTTAAATGTCATAGAAAAAGAAAATTAAGCTTAGAACAATTTATGCCAAATACTTTTGACCTTTACAGAGCTACGTAGGCATGTTTATTTGATTGACTATTAATTCATAATAAATTATAAAAAAAAAAACATTTAAGCTTACATTTACAACGAAACTAGTAGTTCATAAATATTGAGACAACATGTAAATTCATTTACAATTTTACAAAATACATAACTTTTTGCCCAATTTGCTTAAACAAACTTTTTCTTTTACTAAATAAAGTCTCTTGTGTGGTCTTTAAAAATTTTATAAAAAACAAATAAATAGCCAACAAAAAGTTATGGCCAATAAACCTAAACCCTTTTCAAGCTAATAAATTTCCAGCAATATATTTACTGGCTGTAAGCTCAATTTTCAGCCCAACAACTAATTGTTTAATAAATTTAAAATTGCATAGACCTTACTTGATAAAAGTTTAAACTGCTTTAACTGCATTAAGCCATTAAACTAATCCCAATGGAACTTTAAACTGGGCCCTACGCAGCATTTAACTCGGAATCTGAATCACTTTGAATCAGTTTTGATATTTTTAAGCTTCAACGCGTTTGGCCTTCCTTGGTTCACACGCAGACATGCATAACTTTTGCTTCCATATACAAGTATCTGTGTATATATATGTAAGGCCACAAAAAATTATTCATACGCCTGGTTGACTTGCCCAGTGTCACGCCCAGCTTACTAGAGACAGAGAGAGAGAGAGAGAGAGAGCTGCTCGACCGCAGCAAGAAATAAGAAGCAAATATATTTATGTGCAGGAAATCTTTTTTTGGCCAGACCAAGGAACGATACCGACCACCACAAACGAGTGTGTATCGATAGCGATATCAACTACGAATAATATTGCTTTTACTCGTACCGCAAAAGAATTTCAATTTTTACGCTTGAAGAGCGCACAATTCATAGCATACTTCAAGGGCACACACACTCGCACACATGGCATATAATACAATGTATCCGTGTGCACATATGTGAGTGTGTGTGTGTGTTTATGTTTTAATGTTGTATATACGTGTGTTAGTAGTGTATGTGTATTTGTGAATCGTATTCTTTTTGCATTCTATAGAAATTATGAATATTAAAATGCGGCCATTGTTATTGTTGTTTTAGTACCACAAACCGACACATCAAAATTCACTCTTTTCCGCTCACCCTACCTACAGCGTGCTCCCCTACGGTAGCTTGCACAGTGGCTCGAGACTTATCTTAAGCAGTGTTTATTTTTACTGACGAATTAGTATTTATAGCTGTCTTTAGTTTCTTTTCTTGAAGTGAGTGATTAGTTATAAGGTTAGGTTCTTTTTGGCTTAGGAGTTATTTGGTTCTGTAGGTTTTTTCCTTTTAATAGCTGATTATTTCCAAAAAGACTTTTTTGTTGAAAAGGTACTTAAGCAAATGGGTTATAATTTTTGCGATTTTGTTCTATTTTCTTAAGTAATCAATTTAACATCTTTTAATTAAAAGATTCTTCAATTTTTATAATGGATTTTGACTTTTGTTTTTAAATTGGCTAGCCTTAATTTTAGTAATGACCTAAAGGATTTCCCAAGTCGATTGGGATATTCAACATTCAAAACAAATAAAAAGCGTTTTGAGATATTTAAATAATAAGAGTTTACATAGCAGCTTGGGGTAAAACTCCATGCATCTAGCTCTTCTGAGCTTTGAGCACAGTATTAGTCGAAATTTTTAATACTTTAGTATATATTGTAAATAATGTTGGCCTTTTAACATTTTCCTTAATTTGTACCAAAATTTATATTTATATTTGTATTTTTTGAATAAATCCCAGAATAGATAAAATCATTCTCTTAAAACTAAATGCGCTTGAAGCGATGATTAGGAATGATATTTGAAATAAGTTCAAAAAAAAAATTTTAAATTTTGTAAATTAATAAATAATTACTGCTCTCATGAAAAAAAAATTTTTTAAAGCCGCAGAAGTACCTTTGTAACAAATAAATAAAATTAATTCCTTTAAAATGTTTTTGAAACTATTTTTTTGTAATTATTACTAAACGAACTCTAATTTACCAAGAAACTAAATCAACTTTTCAATAAGTAAGTAATCAGAATCCTGAAACCAAGGCTAAATGATTTATAAAATTAAAAATAAGTTCGTTTTTCATGGACCGAAGCTACCAACAACTTACAGTCCCATAAATTTAGTGAATGTTTTTTCAAAACAAATTACAAGCATTTAATTTTATTTATTTATTTATAAACAGCTCCTACCTAAAGCATTGCAATTTATATCAGACTAGATTATAAAAAGTTATAGGTAATATAAAAAAAAAATAAAAGTGTACCAAAATAATCCTTACGACTACAGAAGTTTATTTCCTTTAATTTGTCTCTCCAAGTGATCTATTACTTGAAGATCAAATCATAAAAAGTTCCTCTTTTCTGGCATTTATATTTTTGGTCGCACAGGTTTTCAGTTACAGAAATGAGTACCGAAATAAAATTCCCTCAATTGTGGGCAAAACTGAGACTGCAAGTCTCCTTAAGGTCCAGATTGAATTCATTCTGATAGTCACTTCTAAAACGAATTTGTTTGAAAAACTATTTGCGGACAATTTTTGCTCTAGCCTTCGCTATAGCTTTTCAACTTTTATTTTATTAAAATGCATTTTTTTATTTTTTTTTTTTCAAAAAATTGTATTAAAAATTCACAGCATAATAATAAATTATTTACCACTGTGCAGTCCACTCGACTGTTTGTTTGTATTTCCGTCAACATGCGTGTTTTCACATGCATGTGTGTGTAAGGCCGCAGATCTGTGCATGTGTTAGTGCGTTTAAGCCGTTAGAAACCAAACTGTAGTATATTGAAACTTTCAGATTTAAGTTGCCGAATCGCACGAATTGCTTTGCGCCCTCTTTTATCCTTTTGCCCTTTTTGATAAACATGAAAAATAGGTCTGCCTTTTTGCTCTAGCCACACGGTAGATTGATGTCTTGTACTATATATAATACACAATATTGAGCCATAAGCGGGTCATATAGTTAATACATACACATATATAGTATATATGTATATATATGTTAGATCCAGGCAATCTATTATCGAACCAGCTTGTGACAGAATATCAAAAAGGCGAATTAGTGCCTTACAAACACTAAACAACAAAGTTCAAATATATACATACATATGTACATGTCTATAGACGTGTATATAATGTAACTATGTATGTACATGATAAACGAACTTGAGAATTGTGGCCATGTGAAGCAAAATTACAGAGAAAAATTTAAAAAGTTTTTGAGTAAAGAAATTTTTCAACAAAAATATTTAAACAAAAATTGCAATTAATAATGCAAGATTTAGAGTTGCTGCAGGGTTACTTTTTAAAAGAATTAATTATATTTTATTCCACAAATATTACGAAATAACAAATTTAAATATTTTCAAAAAATGTATGCTCAAAAAGTTCGTAGAAGTACCCACAAAATCTAAAAACTACGAAAATACTCTAAAAAAATAACTAATAGTATCTCTTGATACCTTGACCCATGAGATCTCCTAACCTTTCATAACTCCTTTAAATGCATCTAGTAGCTTAAACTAAAACTTTTTGTTGCATAAAACTTAGTTGAATTTATAACATGGCTGCTCTTTAACTCACACAGATACATATATCACACTACACACACATTGACAGCTTTGAGTATACCCAACAACATCAATATTAAGCTAAAGTCCTTTATTGTTGTTGGCCATTAATTTTACCCTTGCATTTAGCTGGGAACTGTAGTTCAGTCTTTTGGATCCTGCCCCCTGCAGCACCCCTTAGCACACCATACAATATGTAAATGTGCGTTTTGTTGAATTTATTAGCAGCTAATAAATTAATATTTCGTTTATGTACTTGGTTGGTTGGACTAACGTCGTCTGGGGTTAACCTTGGCACGATACAACAGCATGCGTGCATATGATGGTGTTTATATAGGACACGCAATGCACACACACAGACACAACACTCACACACACTCATACTAATTTGCATATATATACAAGTCATTTATTCGAATGATGTTTGCTTGGGCTAGGCACATTTAAAAATAACCAAAATAATATTATATATTGGATTTAAAATGGGGAAACCAAAAATCAAACATTATCACATTACGTATACGCAGAATCAAAGTGCGAGCTTTATAGTAAAAGGCTTGCTAATGTGCCCAAATGCAATGAGCGTAGGTGCGTGTGTGAAGTGTGTGTATCTGTGTGAGCCCCAGTTGTTGCCACAAAGAAGATTGATTGATTCCAGAAGTGACGATAACAAGTGCAAAGTGAAATGGAAAAGCAAACAGCAGGCAACAAAAGCAACACGGCAATAAAGCACGTAAACAAAATATACAACTATAGTATTTGCACACACACTAATACACACTTACACGCACGCAAATACACCCACGCATACACGCACATTATTCTAATGTTGGCTGACGCCATTGCTTTTTGTAAGTGACTGTTTCCGGGCGCCCTACAGACATCGACTTCTTTTACCTTGTAGTGGCAAAGGGTTATATAAAGTTTGTCTAAATGCATGTAACAAGCTAAAGTTGGATCTTATAGAGGTTGTATGGTCAGAAAAAAGCACGGTAAGAATTGCTGGCACAGAAGTTTGGAATTTTTATCTGACGATCATATTATTTAAAAAATTAATCTAGAATCTTAGTATATATAAAATATTTATCAATCAGCAGTTGTATTTACAAAATACAGGTTACAATTTACAAATTTTAGAGGACGTTTTGAAGTAATAATAATAAATAATTTTAATTTATATAAAATAAACAACTTTTAACTCTTATTTCTAGACATAACATTAAAATTTATGGAATAATGATTTGAATTTATAAAAATTGTGAAATAATTGTTATTAAAAAATGTGAAAATAATAATTACGAAGCATTAAAAAATAAATGTGCCTTGCCCAAGTTATTCCGCCTATTTAATATAAACAATTAAATTTAAATATCTTAAAACAAGAGCTCTCCAAATCTACTCGAGTACTTTGGCAACACATGAGGCTTCAGCCCTCATATTATAGAATGGATATACCGTATGATGGTACGGCCTATCGTCACATATGCAGCCCTTGTGTGGAGGGTGTCCCCAGACGTAGCAAAATGTGGTCATTAATAAATGCAGCAAGCTTCAAAAACTAGTATGCATACCTCTCTCGGAAGCGATGCGTACCTGTCCTTGGACTCACACCACTGCACATTTTCATCAAAAAGTCAGCCATGCAGACTCTTCTACGTATACAGATCACATCTGGGCTCTAAGTGACACTGGTCATGCCGCACTTACATATTCTCTTTCTGACGTATCGATCTGCTGTAAATCAGATCTTATGATCACAGAACTTTTTCATAACATGAAATTTAGATCTCTTCTTCCAAGTCGGGAAACTGATGAAACTGAAACTGATCGGGCTGATGGCAGCCCCTGTGGAAACTCCCCGTGGCAACAATGGTTCACGGATGGGTGCAAAACTGAGCAGGGTATAGGAGTTGGAATCGTTGGACCCAACACCAGAATCTCTATCGCAATGGGCATCTGGCCCAGGGTCCTTCAAGCGGAGATTTATGCCATAGAGATCTGCGCCCTTAATATCCTTCTCAAGGGAACAAGGGGAGCAAACTTATGTATTTTTTCAGATAGCCAAGCTGCTATTAGGGCATTGTCATCCTGCAGCATCTCCTCCATGATGGTTAAAGAATGCCATAACTACTTCCAAACCCTGTCCGCCCGAAAAAAAGTCGCGCTATGTTGAGTGCCTGAGCACTCGCGAGTGGATGGTAACACGATCGCTGACGATCTAGCAGGACAGGTTACCTCCACCCTGAATACATGTCCTGCGCCGTTTTGTGGTATTGGTTGGTCAACGATCACAACCATGATAAACAAATGGCCCGCAGGAGAGCATAGGAAATACTGGTTCTCCCTTCCGGGGCTTCGGCAAGCAAAAGTGCATATTAAACCTCTGGATGCGATCAAGACAAGAGGTCTTGGCAGAGCGAACCTAAAGCTCCTGGTAGCTTACCTATCTGGCCACCACACTGTTATATACAATCTACAGAAAATTGGCATATCGGACTCTTCAGAGTGCAGGTTCTGTCTAGAAGACGATGAAACCACCAGACATATTCTCTGTGACTTACCAGCACTGGTATGGGGCAGAGCCTGTCACATGGGAAAGGAATGAATTAGTCCCTTTCATCTCAGATCTATACCAGCAAAAGACCTAAAAGAAACATTTCAGGTCTAATATCCTTAAAATCGGCTAAGAATTGGGATGCTATGGAACTATGTAAAGAACGGCATTTCCCTGTTTCTCAACCAAAAATCACCCCAAAAAAAAAACTATTTTACGTTAGTTTAATCCTTAAATTTGTAAAATAATATTATGAGAGTAATCTGTTTTGAAAAATATATTTAATATGATTAATTCCAAGTGTTTGTTTATATGGAGTTGCCCATACAGCTTAAACAGCTGGCACCATCTTAAACTGACCCTGTCTGGTGTTTTTCTCATCTAGTAACTAAGAAAAAAGTTTATTTTTTCACGCTACCTAAAGTATAGAGAGTAGCCTGCTGCAGATATATTTTAAAAACTATTTTTTTAACCGCTGCGAAATTTTAAAAAATATTTAAAATATTTGGAACATAAAAGTAGTGATACCAATTAAAGACTGCTTTGGACCATATATTGTGCAAAATATAAGTCTGAAGTACTTACGTTTTCAATTGACTGCTAAGTAATACGTTTTTTTTTTGTTAATCGGGCACCAATTCGATTAATTTACATATTTATCGATTTTTGTTCTGGCATAACACAAAAATCTTTACAGGAGCAACAACCTCCAAATTTATTACCTCTTTACGATACATTTATTTCATACAGCAAACGTTACATAGAATCCGATAAAACCCTAAACATTATATAATAATAATCTGCTGTCTGTGCGGAAGAGCATATCTAAGTCGTTTACTTTCGATTTAACTTTCTTTCTTCTTCTTTTTTTCATATGTTGCGTGCAAGTTTCTCGAGTGGAGCTACGTAACTAAATTTATGCGCACGCTTATGGACATTTGTTCATTGGTATTGGTGTCAGTTGGTCTCCGTGTATGTGTGTGTGTGCCTTAACCCATGTTCGCCTGTCTCATCTTGCAGCGGAAAAGACAGCAAACTATAAAGTCATATGCAGGGCATAACAATAACTCTTTCATTTTTATTGCATTTGTTCTTACCAACTTGACAGCTGAGCAGAACGGAAGTAAAAGACAACAAGCATATACTCACACACACAAACACACACGCGCTCGCAAGAACACCTTGAACTTTGTACGCTTTACACCTACACGTTTTCGGCCAAAATGAAAGCATACTTTTTGGGGCCCTGCGGCTAAACAGTCCGCATACGTGTGTAAGTTCTGTCTCCAGTCTATGGCCCCATAGTTGACCACCCAAAAGTAATTAATTTTATTTTTATTGCGTGTATTTCCTTACGTACTTCTTTCTCTTTCTTTCTTTTTTTGGCCGCTTCCGCTTGTTACCCGTCCTTAAGGGCTTTTACGTATTTTTTTTTTATTTCCTCTCGTTTTATTTTTGAGCTTTTTGCATGCGGCCGCGTAACAATTTGCTGGCGCATTGAGGCCATAAAAACTGTAATTAAACACGATAACTAGTGTCACATGGCGTATACGTGATGTGTTCCATATTTCGTATAATTGTCATTCACATTGCTCATACGCAACGTGTGCACAGCTTGACGTACGCTTAAGTTTGATACTTCAGTCACATACATTGGGCTTTTAGTTTTTATCGTTTCTGCTCGTTTTTCAACTTTAATGAGCCCCCTCCGAAAAATCAAGGTTACCAATTACTATAGTTTCAGGTTGCTTGTTTTTTTTTTATTTCGCTTTATTCTTTGCTCTTTTGGCACGCTTGCAAACGATTTTCTAATTAACTTGGTTTTGGGCCTTGGCCACACATTTTGTTACAACGATTGTAGTTTTTCTAATTGCTGCTGCAGCTTCTGGGAAATTTTTGTCAAGAGGATTTGCCCGGTTTCGAGTGTATACGAATTTATGTGGTTTTTGTTAAGTGTGCATTTAGTATTTGCTTTTTCGCTGGCATGAGAATGGAATTAAAATTCACAAAGGCAAATAGTAAAAACTACATTTAATTAAGCCGCAAAGTACCAGATGTGAGGCACAAGTAAAAAGGAATAAATTTTGGTATGTATTATTTTTAAGGTTACACAGCCTAAACACAGCAAATAGTATCCAGTAACGTGAAATAAATTATTCAAGATGTGCAGCCTTTGCAGCCAGTGCATTATAATTTAGTAAAGTTAGTTTTTAAATTTACTTAACATTATTAAATAAATTAATAAATTATTCAAGCGAATCATACTACAACTGGAAAATTCGGCCCCAGATGTTCCAAGCTAATAAATACGTAATCACAAAAAAAAAAAAACAGAATACTTGCTTTTGATTTTCAAAACACTTTAGACGCCATTGTAAAATCTATGTAAGTGGAAACTTTGTATTTTCAGCAGTGTCCTTTGAGCCTAAAAAAATTTCAGTTTAATTCAAGGAAGGAAATAGCTAATCACCCAGATCGTACAGACCATAAAGTCTAGGGGAAAAAAGTCTTGCAATTATTCAGTTTGTTCATCTATGTCTTTGAATGTATATTGTAAAAATAATGACTGACTTTGGTTGAAACTCTACTGCAGGAACATTTCACAACCAAATTCAGAGCCTATATTCCAATCAGGGAGGAGTGGAATACAGGTGTACCAGGCCCAGCTGGCTCGTTAAAGTAATACCCAGACGGTTCGAAGCTAGACGACCGTGTAGGCGGAGGCGTCAACGTTGGGGAACTCAACGTTTGAACTGCTTTCGAACTCCCGCACCACTGAAGGGTTTTTTAAGTCGCTGCAATCCAGGAGGCTTTAACAACAATAAGAAACCAACAAGTTCGAAATAAGAACATTTGTATCTACTCGGACAGCCAAGCGGCTATTAAATCCCTAGTTTCGATGACTTCGTGTTTGAAGTCAGTGAATAAATGCCTATTGTCTCTGGAGGATATGGCTGTGCAGTTTTTAATTCACCTCATATGGGTCCCAAGACATAGGGGCTTGGAGGGCAACTGTATTGCGGATGAAATGGCTAGACAAGGAATTACCAGCATCCTCCTTCAAAACAAGGAGGGCCTGGGTATACCCATGGCCATCTGCAACTGAGAATACGAAATTACTTTGCTCTTTGTGCAAACCAAACGTGAAATCAGACATCGAACGCGTGCAGGATCTCGCGGCAAGCCTGGCCGACATACACTTGCTGTCTGAATAAAGTATTCAACTGTCATCGGTGCTATCACAGGACACTGGCTGGTGGGGAATCATGCATCCAGTCTGAATGCTGCCCACCGTTCTGTAAAAGCTGTGGCGATGAAAAGGAGCTTGAGACAGTGGAACACTTTTTCTGTCAATGCCCTGGGCTGGGCAGGAAAAAATTTAGTTTTCTAAAGTCACACTTTTTTGACGATTTATCTTAGCTCTCTGAACAGATTCCACAATGCCTTTTGTAGGATACTTTATGATGATCCTTAAAGAAGATTTTTGACATCGTTGAAAAGGTGTTGAAGTGTGCACCAGAAAAATACGCTCATTGGTTCAAAAGATATTTAAATTCATTTTTTATTTTAAATTTGTAAAATAAAAATTGCTGAGAAACTTTTTCAATTTATGAGTATATAAAAAATTTCAGAATAACTCTTATTCCTCAATTTATGCAATAAAAATGAGTCAATAATTTTTATTCCACAATTTTTATTATACAAATTGAAAAATTTGAGTTTGCTTGCAATTCTTAAATTAAAATTGGCGCTACAATATTATTTCACAATTTTTATTTTTTAAGTCAAATAATTTGAATTATTATGAAGTTTTAATGAAAAAAACGGAAAAATAATAATTGTTTGATCATTTTTATTTTTAAAATTATAAGAGCTACCATCCTTGCTTTTTTTAAGAGCTTCACGGTTCTTATTATAAAAATGGGTCCCAAATCTTCATATATAGCTGGGAAAAAAATAAAACAAAATAATCAGAAAATTTTGTGTGTTAGATTTCAGGACCTCCCTAGTAATCCAAATTTTAACAAAAAAACAAAAAAAGGAAAGCCTACCTAAATATTAGGTTATCGTCAACACGATATATAATCGAAATTTTGGAAGAAAAAATTAAGTGGTGAACTTTGTTAAGTACCTCAATGACAATTTAAATTTGGTACAGTCGAGGCGATGCCCTATTCCACTGTCCATGTTCCATGTTCCTTTTTTTCGAAAACAGTTTTTCTGCATATTTCTAGTAAAAGCTTTAAAGTATATGGGGTAAGTTTCAGTTGATATGTATAGGTGCGGGAGAAAACACGGTAAATCGATTGCGGAGGGTGGTGGGTCCGCGAAAATCTACTGCGTGGGATCGGGGAAAGATATTGACATGATTCAACAAACTTCATCTTCAGAGGAAATATGCGCACCAGCTGATAAAGTTTGGTGTTTCTAGCTCTTCTAGTCTCCGAGCTCCAGGCGTTCATACGGACAAACGGGCAAGGCTCAATCGCTACCCGAGGTTATGATAAGCATTTTGGTATAAAGGACTTGGGGTCTGCCACGCCTCCTTCTGACCGTTACATACATTGCACAAATCTAGTGTCTATAGGTACAGGGTAAAAAATGAGTCCCAAAGCTGGGAAAAGCGTACAAAAGGAATGAGAATTAAAAACAAAAATTTAGAAAATTTTGTGTTTTAGATATTCTATTGGCATTTTCTATTCGGGACTACCCAAATGTGATCCTTATTTTAACAAAGATTATTTAAATATTTGAACTTTTCTAAGAGATTAAAGGAAATCCTAATTCCTTAGGAATCCTCTAAATATTAAGTATTCGTCAATTCGATAAATAATCGAAATTTTAGAAAAAAATAAATTTACCTGGTGAACTTTTGTGTCTCTATGAAATAATTCTAATTCGTAGAAATCAACTCAAAAATTGTTTAAAACGCCCATATATTTGTTTTCGTTGAAGATGATTTTATTTAATAGTATGTCAGCCAACTATTACCTCACAGCAGTGGCGGATTCATTGGGTAACTTTTTGGAGTCCGGTCCGTTCACCCAAAAATTTGAAAAAATGAATAAAGAACAGCCCCTAAGACCAAATCACGGATCCGCACCTGTTTCTCAAAGATGCTAAATTATTTTTTTTTTAAGCCCAAAATATTTGAAACTACGAGATATAATAATAATTTATTTTTATTTAAATAATATAAGAACTATTGCCAAAAATGGCGTTTTTCAAATACACAGTTGTTTTCCTTAAATTAAATAGATTGCTTACTGCAGTAAAGAATACAACATTTCTGTAAAAGAACAACTTTAGTAACTCAAGAGAGTCCTTAAATCAAAAACAAAATCGATTCATAAAATAAACAACTCATAAATAAGAGCTTCAGAACAGTTTCCTAATCAACTTGTTAAAGTTTTATTATTTTTTTTTAACCTACGCATCTTCCAATTCCTGGAAAAGAAAACAAGTGACATCAATGGCAAACAAAACAGCTCGTTAATAATTAGTAGATGCTTCTCTATTTGAGTGTAAGTGTACCTTATATAAGCACATGAATAGATTAAGAGGATTTGGCCACAAGTGTTGAAAACATGCATGATGAGAACTTAACCAAGCCAGAGGGACCCAAGGGCCAATAGCCAAACACAGACACACACAAACACATACACAAACTAATGTCAAAGCTGATATACCAAACGAGCATGTGTGTTAAACACATATGAGTACTAGACACGCACACTATCCCACACACACACACATGTAGCTATACATATATAATTACATGAACATTGTGTAGATATAAGAAGCAATGTTTATGGCTGCCTGCTGCTCATTTTCTTCATTTTGTTTATCAACGTTGTTGTTGGCGTTAGCTTTGTTTTTGTATTTGTTGTTGTTGCCATGCAAAATGTCGAGCACACGAGCAAATGTTAACCTCAAGCGCACTTCAGTGGCACACAGACTCATCCATACACACACACACACCCACACACACGTGAGCTAAATAAAAGCGCAGCAGAAAAGCAACCAAACAACAACAACAACAATGGCTCTTAAAACAAAAAACCGAATGAGCATAAAAAAAAAGCGGAAATGGCTGCAAAAACAACAAAAACAAATATGGCGGTTTTTGTTCTTCTTGTTAGACCTAAAGAACTAATGTAGCATAGATTTTTAGCATAAACAGCAAGAATCGTTTATGGCTAACACAGATACGCTGCACACACAGACATATACTCACACACACCCACCCACATACACATAGCCACTTATGTCTGTCGTGCGTGGTGTAAAGTCACAGAAGCAATGGCATGACGGTGACTATGGTGACGTTGCCAGACTTATTCTGAATTGCAAAACCGCAAAATATACACGAGCAAGTGCAGACACACCGATACACACACTCACACTTACACACACACTCGCACACTCAAATGCCTTACAGTTCTTGCTCTGCAGATTTATCTAACGGCTTGGCTATGTTTATGTGTATTTGTGTATCTGTGTATAGGTCTTACGTATTTAGTTACATTTGCTAAATAAAATATTCATACATTCATGTGCATTTGCTCAGAAAGAGATACTTTTGGCTGGCACTGCTGCTGGCCGCAAGTGCACAAATAGACTTATGAGTACACTTAAAAAAATTAAGGCACAGAGTGTAAATTTAATTTGTTCAATTATGTGCAAAGATTTTCGCGCGTTCAAATTTAGTTTAGGCAACAAGCTAAAATCAAGGTATTTGATAGCATTTTAAAGGTTTTTGTTCTTAAATATATTTAGTTTGGAAGGCTTTAAAGGAAATCAATAGCATATCAAATCATTTTATTTCAAAACTTTCTTGACGATTTTTCAAAATTTGGATGTTCCAAATATTACAGAAATTGTTTAATGTTGACCAAAATATCTCAAAAAATGTTTTAATTTGAAAAAATTACTTTAAATATGATTTTAGACATACAAAGGTATTCTCTACCAAAAAAAACAAGAGTTTTATTGTTATTAGTTTTTTTTAAGTAATTGTCAATCTAAGTTAACATTTTTTATATTGTATAATACATATAATTAGAAAAAGTACAATCCTGCACTTAAAGTCACACATATAGGTACGAAATCTACATTCACTTTAATAAATAAACATTTCTTTAAAGAAAAAAAAATTTCAGCTTAAAAACTTGTTGATTTTAAATAAATTAAAGTAAATACTGATAAGGATTTCGTTATTTTTTCGTTCTGACCGAGCCCGTGCTGAAGCTTTTGCACATCACCTGGAGGGTCGTTTTACTCCCTTCAATCTGAACTCAGTTGCTGAGGTCGAGGAAACTTTGGAGGCATTATCTACACCGCTTCAACTGGACTTGCCAGTACGCCCAGTGCGATCTTACGAAATTGTAGATCAAATAAAAGCACTCAACCCCAAAAAAAGCTCCAGGTCTTGATAAAATTGACGCCAGAGTAGCTAAGGCTCTTCCAATGGCGGGCATTCTGGCTTTAGTCAAGATATTCAATGTAATTATGCGTCTGGCATATTTCCCAAAGGAGTGGAAATGTGCTCAAATTGTTATGATTCTAAAGTCCTGCCAGCCACCCATCTCCATTGCATCTTATCGCCCGATTAGTTTGCTACCAGTTTTCGCGAAAATTTTTGAAAGAATCTTTGAGCAGAGTTTTATCATTTTCCAGCTTGACGTTCCAAGTTCCAGCGCATCAATTCGGTTTTCGTCCGAAACATGGCACGCCTGAGCAAACTCACAGAGTGGTGCAATACATCTTAGACTCCTTCGAGAATCGTCGCTACTGCATGGCAGCATTTTTGGATGTCAAGCAGGCTTTTGACAGAGTGTGGCACGAATGGTTACTACAAAAATTTAAATCTGCCATTCCTGGGCGAAACGCTGAACATCCAGCTTAATGGTGACAAATCTTCCAGCGTTTTATTCTCGTTAAGGAAAGACCCAAGTCCTGCGCTTACTTTAAATGGAGAGATAATTCCATTGAAAACATCACACCCGTATCTCGGAATTCACCTCGACAAAAAATTGTGTTGGAGGGACCACATTAAAATAATAACAGCAAGATGTAGAACCAAACTTGGCAAAATGGAGTGGCTACTTGGTAGAAATAGCAAGCTATCTTTGGATAATAAAAGAATTCTATATAAGAGTTTAATTATGCCTACTTGGTCTTATGGCATTCAAATCTGGGGAACAGCTGCAAAGTCAAATATTAAAAAAATCCAAATTTTTTAAAACAAAACTTTGCGCAAAATTGCAGATGCCCCGTGGTATATCCGAAATCGAAACCTTCACAAGGATCTAAGCATTCCCTATGTGGGTGATGTATTAAATAAACTTAGCGACCGTTACGCTGATCGCATAAGAATCCATCCGAACTCGCTTGCATGTACCCTGGCCGGTCATAGACCAAGAAGACGCCTAAAACGCCTTCATCCAAACGACCTCAGAAGGCGTGTCATGTCATAGTCTACGTGATTTTTTAAATATTGTACATATATAGAGTAATCTAAATGATACCACACAAAAGGTTTCTTTAAGTGTATAGTGATTTACTTTTCATAAATATTGGATTATAACCCATAAAATCAAGGGTTGATTTCCATTAATAAATATTCGAGAAAAAAAAATTAATTTGTCATTTGAGAACTTGACTTTAAAGGTATGTATGTACCTCTGATCGAAAAAAATGTTTAGGAATTTTTGGTAAATTTTATAACAACATGTAATTCCTTTCCATTTATGAACATGTGATTTTTATCTAATTTGAATTTTTTCATAAAATTTCATTTCAAAATATTTATTTTCGGGAATTTAAAGAGCACGACAAAAATTAAATAACTTTTGAAGATTAGGCGGATTGTTGTTAAATCTCTTCGGGATTGGTTGTTTTTTTCTTTGGCCCAATTTCAATTGACAAATTATTTTAAATGAAGTTAAAATTCGTTTTTGTTCTTAACAATTTTTCTACTTTTGGTCTGCATTATCCATGTCCATTTTATCCATTTCAAAAAAATTTTAATAGAAATGCAAGAATTTTTGCCCAAAATCTCACAATCTGAACCCATAGTGCACTGCCTAAAATTTTCAGACATTTTTATGGGTTTATTGATACATTTTCAATTTTTTCTTCAAAATTGTGAAAATTTTTGTAGCTTATCGCTCGGCTATCAATTCTCGATAACACTGACAACACGGCTTAAAAATCTTTTATACATTTACTCTAGATTTGATTAAATTCACCCATAAAACAAATTAAAAAAACTTTACTGAAAGCTCTAAAATTTCTGATTTATCTGTATCTTTATAATCAAAATAACATATATTTTAAATTACAATTTTATTACGAGCATAATCTCCATTTAAATACTATATGCAATGGCAGATAATGAACTGTGAAAGAGCAAAGCCAACCAAGCTTAGAAGTTGCCATCTAGTTGTGAGAAAAATAATTAGATTTCAGAGTATTTTATTTACCAAATAAATCCCTGTTTTTTTGTCAAATTAAAGCTAAACAATTATAATTTTAATTGACTCATTAAAAATAAATAAAATTATAATCTTAATCATACTAAAGTGAAACAAATTAAGCACACAGTTAAATAAATAAATGTGGCTATTATTTTTTACATAAGCTAGCAACATGCGATATGTTAGTGATGAATATGAATGCCAAGAGTTAAAAAAAAAAGAATTAATTTTCTTTCTTTTTACTGCTTTAGGTCTTCTTCTTTTTTTTCCTTCATTTTTGTATGCATAAAAAAAATTTCATTATATCCTTTTTATACCGATTTCCTAAAAGTTGTCCTGCAATGTCGATGTTATCGATAACAACAATTAGGTTTTTAAGCAGTAGTTAGACATATGTAACTGTTGTGAAGCGCAATTACTGACATACTGAAGGAGGTCCCACGAGAGGCGTTCCAGAAATAGGTGCTAGTATTGGTAAACCATATTTACCTACTTTTCTCTCAGTGTACGAACATACAGTTCAGATGCCAAACAGTTACTTAAAGCAACAAATTTTGCCGTTGAGGTTTCCACGCATGTTTATCTCCAACTCACTCTGCCACCATATCTGCTTGCCTCTTCTTTTGCTGATATCTGGCAACGCTATTTAAATGTCTGCCATAGAATTTGCTTACATTTTAAATTTTTTTTATGTGCTGCTAGATTTAAATGGCACCTCACCGCAAACCCCTTTGAAATACTACGCATGTGTGTGAGTGTGTATGTGAATATATATATGTATCCTTGTGGTCATGTGTGCGTCTTTGTGCTATGTGCTTACATTTATTTTCTACAAGGCTTTAAAAGTTAGCACTGTTTGTTGTCCCAGAACTGGGACACCCATCTGGTCAAATTGCCTGCGTCTAACTCAAAAAGAAAAGAAGCAAAAAAAAATTGTGAAAAAAGAGCAAGGAAAATTTCAAAGAAAACTCAACTGACCATTGACTATGGCAGCTCTTCAACGAACATCACATTTTAGTGCTCTTCCTTTATACAATTGAAATGCTTTTATGTGCATGCAAAAACCAAGTCATTTAACAAAAAGGACGACTAAAAAGACACAAGGACACAGTTTTTTTTATTTTTTTATACACAACTCTTAAATTACTGGTCTTCTTGTCCATTTTTTTTTTTTTTATTACTTAATTTTATGTGTAGTCATAACTTGTCGTTGGTTTGTCTGGCACTGAAGCAAACATTATTTAATTCAATTTACTGGGATAAAGTTGGCAAAAAGAAGTTGACTTGAGCTGAACTTTAATAAATTGAATTGAGGTTTTCATATGAAGCTTACTGATAAGCTCGCATGAGTTTCCATCAAATTAAGAGTTGACACAAGTGTCAATATTTCAAATTGCGCAATATCTCATGCTGACAATCTGCAAAAGTTTGACTTTTTGGCTTGAATAAAAACGCTATCCAACTAGTTAAAGGGCATTTGGCTTGACAGCTTTATTTGACAACTTATTGGCGCGTCGCTATAGGATTTACTACAATCGAGCTGGATTTATATGGTAACAAATGGAATTGGTTATGGGAATAGCCAGGATTTATATTTTCAAAAAAGTTGAAAGTATCTCCAAGTTACAGCACATTGTACATACTAAGGTCAGTTTGCCCACTTAAAATCTTAAAGAGCTCAAAATTTTGTAGAAAAATGGTTTTAAGTTTACTGTATTTGTAAAGTCAATATATTCGTTCAATATAAATACCGCGAAATATTCTAAATCTAAAATAATTTTCGAAAAAAAACTATTTTTCTATGCACTAGAATAAATTAAATTTTTGAATATTTCTTGGCTTAATGATAAATTTTTAATAAAATTTGATTATGCATATAAAAATGTTACCTATTTTACAATCCAAATTTTACTTTAGGGAGACCTAAAATTGTATGCTCCTAATCTGTTTAATTTAAATTAAATTTTTCTTCGTATTTTAAAAACTAATTTTAGACGATTTGGTATACTCTATACCCAATAAAACTCTTCATTCCTCATATTTTAATCCAAATTTTGCTTGCTGATTAGTATTAATATAAAAACATATTTTTAAAAATTTCGGCACTCTAAATTTGTCTGCAGAAGAATTTTTATTTATATAGGCTGGGCCATCTGTTGGTTTGGATGTGGCTATATTATTTTTTTAATAACCATGTTAAAAAAAATACGAATAATAATAAAATTAACAAATAAATGAACAGATGACCCACCCTATACAATTTGTGGAACCCACTTGATCCAAAAAAGTATTCAACTCTTTTACAACCAAAAATTCGACAGCGTATATTCAATTCAATTCAAAGAGTATAAATTCTATATTTTATTTTAAATAGTGTGGGCCATTTGTTAGTTTGGCTGTTTTCCAAATTGCATTTGGTGTTGCCATAGGCTCTATTATGTTCAAAAATATACGAATAATAATAGAATTAACAAACATCAACAGATGACCCACCCTTTACATTTTGCGGTACAACTAGATCCAAAAGAGTATCCAACCCTTTTACAACCTAAATTCGACAGCGTAAGATTATAAATTTTATATTTTATTTTATATAGGTTGGGCCATCTGTTATTTTGGTTGTTGCGATATTATTTTGAATACATATACATTTGACCATTTTCAAATTCGCCCACCATTTGGTGGTGCCATTAGCTCTATTATGTTCAAAAATATACGAATAATAATAAAATTAATAAGTAAACCAACAGATGACCCACCCTAAACATTTTGCGGAAACTTTTGATCCCAAAAATTATCCAACCTTTTTACAACTCTTTTTACAATTCTCGATAGCGTAAGATAATTAATTTTATATAGGGTGGACCATCTGTTGACTTGGCTGCGGCGATATTATTTTGAATGCATATATAACTATTTTTAAACCTGCATTTGGTGTTGCCATTATGTTCAAAAATATACGAATAATAATACAATTAACAAACAAGCCAACAGATGACCCACCCTATATATTTTGCAGTATAACTATATCCAAAAGAGTATCTAACCCTTTAAGAACCTTAATAGGTTTTTCTACCACCTAAAACTCTATCCAAAAGTCCTTTTAATCTTTTGTATACTTTTTCGATACCCTATATACCACTTCAGGAGCGTATTGATCAAAAGTACTCGCCTAAGCATATCTATTCGATTGCATAAGACTATAAGTTTTATTTAATTTTACGTTTTAAGGTACCCCATAAAACCACTTTGGAACTTAAAAAAATTTTATCCAATTTATCGGTCTAGACACCCAGGACGCTTGCCCTGGATTCGAACCTTGACACTAATGATATATTTCTTTCACTCTTCAAAAAATGTGCAAAATATTTAGAAAAATTTAAATAAAATTTTTGAAATTAATTCGATAAACCAGAGATCTTGAAATTTCAAGACTTATTTTTTAAAATTATTTTGATTATTATAGTCATCTCGGATATTCTTTTTTGTGCTCAGTCTGCATTTCTCACTTTCTACTTTTCCTTTGTAATCATCTCTTTTTTACTTAAGACAAACTTCTGCCTTTTACTTACAAAATCGTTCTTTTTTGCTCTTTTCATCTACTTATTATCTTTTACTTAGAATGAAATTCTTTACCTGCCCAATTCCAAATCAATGCATTAAAAAAATCCTTGAACAAAAACCTTTTTGCTCTTTGCATTCTTTTCATTACTTCCTTTCTTAGCAACCCCACAAAAAATGTTGTCAACCATTTTGCAAAATTTGTTCTTGCTTCTTTTAAATACTTAACCTTTTTGTCCCTGCATTATTTACAGCTCAAAATGTGCTCAAAGTTGTGCTCACTTTATTGCTGCTTCTTGAAAGCCTCTTCTAAAAATTTATTTCAGCACTTGTGGCTTTTAAAACCATGTTGCAAGTATCTTCGAGTCAATAAATTGCAGCTGCTATCCTCTTTCACAATTTATCTCTATGACAACCAAAGTTAATACGCTTTCAACTCAACCTGCTGAGACTTAAAGCTTCTTAAGAAAATGTTCAACAATTTATGGCATACATTTTGACTTCTGGAACTCAAATGTTATTACACACTTTTAATGCAATTTTAAAATCAGAGCAACTCATGTGGTGCTTTGAAGTTGCCAGCAGGACTCAAAGCATAAGAGCCACGTGACGTCACACAAACTCAGTCAAGAATTTAACGTTTCTAATGACAAACAACTTTGAAATAATTTAATTAAATTTTCAGACAAACAACTAAACAACGAACAAGTGCAGTAAATTGCAATTTATGTTGACTAATAGTATAAAATTAGAGTATAATCAAAAATATAAAAACCGGAAATATGCGCAATTTATTATAAGAGCGACCAAATCAAATTATGTAAATTAAATGCGATAAGCTTGTTTTTCGAGATGATGGCTGGGATACCTGTTCCAGTTTCACCCAAAAAAATAGTAAGTTGGGAACAGTCCAACAAAATACTAAAAACTACGATTCTCTTACCCATCGCAAAACCCTCAATTTCAGGGGAATAAATTTAAGAAAATTTATTTCTAGGCTAAACAAAAAAAAATGATTTTTTAGCATTTAATACTATACAAGAAATAGGAATTTTTTAAAATGTTTAAAGTGCTCAAAACTATTTAAGCTTTAATTACTTAAAATTGAAGCTGTAGTTAAAAGCATCACTGTCCCAATATCCCTATTGACCTAGTCCAATAAAGTCCTTCTCTCTGTTGCCATTCATTTCAAGCAACTTAACTTTTACCCTTTTTCCATTGCGACTACAAGCCATGAAAAATTAAGACAAATCAAATCAAATAGAGACCATAAAATAAGAGTAATGAAATTGTGCTGCAAGTGGCAAGTACCTCGTGCTGTTAGCTGATTAACTCTTTTTGACGCTCGATTTGAGGCGCAACCGGGCTAAAGTACGCGTAGTTAGACTTGCCCCTTGCCACTTGCTCTTTGCCAGCTTTACCACAAGCCACAATGGCTTGAGCCTTTGTTGTGGGCGCAGCCTTGCGGGGCCGAGCACACTCGTAATCCTAATTAATCCTTTCGTTTGAAGCGCTAAAAGTTAAGCTTGTCGCACACAAAATGGCCAACAACAGCGCTGCCAACGACAACAGTTAAACACTTAAAACTTGGCTGGCAAAAACTGCCAACACCAACACCAACAACCGAACGAGTTTTCAGCACTCGGTACTTCTTGGCTTACGCCCACTGCCACGCCCATTGCGGGCAGTTCCATGGCAATGACAAATTAACTCAATGAGCGACTCTTGTCGCAGCGGCAATTGTTGTGGCATAATTAAATTATGTAGCCCATGTTACTCGACCGAGCTCAACACCAAGCGCAAAATGTCTGCACAAGTGGTTGAGGGGCGGGAGGGACGGTTTGGTAACCAAAAGAATGCCCCACCCTAAAATGACCCGGGTTTTTTAAGGCCCTTCATTTCCAGGCAATGCGTAAGCTTTTATCTTCAACAACTGGACAACTGTCATTTTGATATTAAAATAAATTTTTTTTGTTGCCTTAGTGAAAAAGCTTTTGAGTATAAAAGTATACACTGCAAAAAAAAAGGGTGGTACATTTGTTGAGATTTAGGGCGCGATAACGTTCTTGGAGTATGCAGCTTATTTATAATTAAGATCAAAGCAAATTCCAAGCACAATATCAGCCAGATTCTGTCTATTTAGCTTGCGTGAGCCTCAAAAGCAAAAAAAAATTTCGACTATTTGTCAACTGCTTTTACTTACAAAATTTCGCATTTTATATAAATAAATTAAAAATTGGAAAAATCCCCGACACAAGAACTTAAGTAATTTTCATTTAAAAAGTAAAAAATAATAAAAGAAACTTAATGTTAAAGTACCTAAGAATCTATTAATAATTCTAAAAAAAACGTCGCGTTGGGGGACACGCGAGGGCAGACGTCGTTGACGGTCGTATCTTCCATGCAAATTTTTTGAAGTAATTCTATGAAAGTTTTTGAATTTTTTTCTTAATTTTGTTTTTAAGTTAATCTTTGTTGCTTAATTAGACTATTTGTATTTAAATTGTTAGCTTAAGAGCGGTCCCCCAACGCGACGTATTTTTTGAGAATTATTAATAGATTCTTAGATACTTTAACATTAATTTTCTTTTATTATTTTTTACTTTTTAAATGAAAATTACTTAAGTTCTTGTGTCGGGGACTTTAAAATTTTAATTTAATTTTTTATTTCATACTTTTTATAGGTAGGTTAGGTTAAGTTAGACTTTAGTATATTATAATATACTTACTATAATTTAGATTCTTGTTAAGGTATAGATTACATTTAAGGTCAAGCTCGTTTGCTTTTTTACGCATTCTCCCCACTTTCACTCCCCACAACTCTTAAACGGCTCAACCGATTTTCATCAAACATGTCTAGGAACACTCGCACATAAGTCACCTTTAATACAAAAAAAATTGAAATCACTGCATGCGTTCGGGAGTTACGATGCCATAGACAGACAGACAGACAGACGCGTCAAACTTATAACACCTCTCTTTTTGCGTCGGGGGTTAAAAAGGAACAAATTTGCTTTAATTTTTTTTTTTTATATGATTTTTATTGTTGATAAAAATTAATAAAATAATGCAATTCTCGCAGAGTTTTTTATTAAGAATTTTTATACTTCATTAATTTATAAAAGTTTGTACCTGACCACAATTTGAACAAATTTTTTTTAAAATATACAGTATATACAAAAATGATTAATTTTTAAATTTGTAATTGAATATAATAAAAATATATATATTTTTAAATTTAAAAAAAAATAAATTTTTTCAAATTTTAAAATTTTTAATTCGTTATTGAATTTAAAATTTTTTTTCATATAGTACTAGCCGGCCACCGCTGCGCTCCGGCACGCTCGCTTCACTCGCTCTTCTAGATCTGGAATCTTTCCTATTGGAAAACATCGTCCGATTGATCGATGAGTTTATTAATTTCATCATAAAATTTTCAACCACTCGCCATCTTTACATTTTAACCATGTTTGATGGAGATTTGGTAGTTTTCTTTTCGGCATTGTAAGCAGTATCTGATATTAATGTTTTCGTGCACTAATAATGTTAACCTATAATGGCGACAGGATATCTTTTTTTTTATTTTTTCACGTTCACTCAAGACAAACCACAGATTGAAAAATATTGCGTAACGCGCCGTCCGCGAAAGCCGTGAATTTTGTAATATTTTTACATAGCCTATTCTCGTCCTAGGAGGCTTCTGAACATTTTAAAAAAAGTCCCATTAAAATCGGACAAAGGGTTTGGCGTCCAACCTCATACAAACGGACATACACTTTTTTTTATATATAAGATAACACATGATAATTATTTATTATTATTGATAAAAATTAATAAAACAAAGAAATTCAAATATTCATTTATCGATTAAATTTTGTATATATTTGAAACAATTATCACAGAGTGGCTTTAAAAAGAATTTTGATCATTCTCTAAGAAGCTTTACAAAAGTTTGCGCCTGACCACGATTTGAACAAATGAAATAAAAAAATATTTTTTTTTTGCTTTAATTAAAAAAAATATATAAATAACAAATTTGTAAAATTTTAAAAAATTAATTTGTAATTGAATGTGCCTGAAATAAATAAACTAATGCAATTGAAATATTAATTTATCGATTAATTTTTTTATATTTTTCGAAGAATTCTCGCAAAGTTGTTATATAAAAAATTTTCATCATTTTCTAAGGAGCTTTATAACAGTTTGTGTCTGACCACGATTTGAACAAATGAAATAAAAAAATATTTTTTTTTTTTACAAATTAAAAAGAAATAAAATCAATTTTTAAAGTTTTTCAATTTTTAATTTGTAATTGAATTAATTTTTTTTTTTTGATTATTCCAATAAATGTATTATTATAGATAAAAAATACTAAAATAAGGAAATTCAAATATACATTTATCGATTAATTTTGAAGAATTCTCGCAGAATTGTTTTATAAGGAATTTTTATCATTCTCAAAGGAGCTTTTAATAAATATATCTGGCCACACTATTTTCTTGATTTTTTAAGCTCTGTACCGAATGGTACAAAGGGTATATTAAGTTTGTGCAAGCCGAAAATGTATGTAACATATAGAAGGAGTCGACGGAGACACCCCAAAGTTACATAAAATATGATCAGGGTGACTAAAGAGCCGATATACACATGCCCGTCTCTCCGTCCGTTTGAACGGCTAGATCTCAGAGATGGTAAGAACTAGAGTAACCAAACTTTCACATTAGATCCCTTATTATTGCATAGGAAACAAGTTTATTTTATTTTTTTGATATCGGGGATAAATTATATAGCTCCCATGGGGGTGTACCAAATTTTAAAAAAATCGGTTGACTATATCATATCGCTCCCATAAGACCAATCGATCCAAAAAATGTTTTTTAAACAAATTTAGTTGTGTTTCGTTTGTTTGTAAAGAAATTTGAACCAAATGCGGCATTCAGATCTTTTTTTAAGGTACCAAAGCACTGCGTAAAATTTAATCAAAATCGGTTGACTATATCATACCGATCCCACAGGAACGACCGCTAATAAAAAAATTGTTGCTTGACATTTCTGTTTTTGGTTTTTTATGAATGAACCTAATTTAGCAAGCACATGTCTTTGATGTTTTCAAGCAATATACCGGATTTTCTTTCAAGCTAGTGGTACAGGGTATCCCAAAGTCGTCGGCGCCAGTATTTACTTACGATATTTTTCTTTATTAGTTCGCTTTTCAAGAATAACGTTCTATAGTAAAAATTAACGATTTCCTAGTAATAAAAAGTTTTTTTAAGTATAGGACGAATAGATTTGAATTTAAATATTAGATGAAGCTTATTTTTAGTTAGCTAGCAAGTTACAAACAAATTATTGCAAGAAACCCGTGTTTTCCTAATAAGAAACAATTCCATTTTCTATGTAGTTAAATTAAATTTTTCTTTATTCCCTTTAAAATCGCATGGTTCAAAAAATGCTCCTAAATATTGTTGCTAAATAAAAACTTTTAATTTTTGAAATTAATTGAATGTTAATTTCAAATTTTTTGAGCATGTGACTCCTACTATGTAAAAGTTATTCACCAAGGCACTCATTTTTAGACATTTACGATACCTATAATTTTTTTTTATGATTACAATAAAAAAAAACAAATTACTCTCTAAAGCTTAGACCTAAACACAAAATTGTTCGCTCTAATTTAGAGACATTTGTTCCTGCTCAGTCACCCAAACTCATTCCAACTAGTTGGGTAAAATTAGTTACAGAGCGAACAACGAACGACTTATATTCATTTTATTCAAAGGTTTTACCATTGAATAAACAAGTAAGATCTCAGTACCGAACTAACCAAATGTGTTTAATTAAGCCGTAGTACACATTATGACCTACTTTGGCTTTACTCGCTACCTCTTGGCTGCTCTGTGTTACCATTACACTATTTCACTGTCAGTTTGTGCCACATGGCGTATGCGTAATGTATGTTATTAGCTGCTGCCAACCGCAGCTCGTTAATATGTCGGCTGCTAGCTGCCGCCTAGGAATATATGGAAATAAAAGTAATTGCTTATATTATTTTCACAAAGAGTAAAGTCTTTAATTGTATAATCAATACGTGGAGTACAATTTGTACAAACTTAAATGCTTTTAAACGCAGTTTTTGCACATACAGCCGCAATATTGGCTTAAAGTTTTGTGGCCAAAAATCGAATTGGCAATGTAGACAAACAAAATTGAACTATGTGGCAGATGTGGCAAGTACAGCAAAAATAGTTAAATAATCGACCAAAATAAATGTTGGCTAAAAATAGCGCAAGGATAACCAAGCCAATGTGCGCCAAAAGTAACGACAAAACACAAAATAGAAAACCACAAAAAAAAGGAAAAATAAAATAAAGTATACCACATGTGAGCAAGGAAATCCTTTAAAAAAAACCAACAAAAATATAAGAAATAAAACTAGCTCAGCAAATTTATGCGGTGTAAGAGCAAGCACAGCGACAGAACCTCAGACAATAATTTTCATTGTAAGGAAAACACAACAAAAAATGTTAGCAAAATAAATAATAAAAAAAAAGCAAAAGGAAATCGCTGGCAGTCAGTGGTGTAGAAAAAATGTTGCGTTGAGGGTACGTAACGCCAATAATTTCGTAAAAAAAAATCAACAAATACCCTTTTACTCTTACATGTAGCGCAGTCCTTCGTGCTGACTTTTGCTGTGAAATTTTGTCCTGGAATCAATAACAAGCAAAAAGTTAAGCCAAGCAGGCACAAAGTTTTTTTTGAAAAATAACGTCGTGTGAAGAAAAACACGTCGAAAAATGTATAAGATGGATAAGCAAGCGAAAAATGTACGTCTTAGGATGAAAAGTTTTTACTCTCGTTTTTCCTGCTCGTTATATTGACATTTTCCAGAGTTTATAAGTAAGCAGCTAAATTGACAAAGACAGAGTGGGAAATTTATAGGTAAACTAAAACGCTTGTGTTGGAGAAGGATGCAGCAAAGTGTACAGAAAAAAAAAATTAAATAAAAAGGATGCAGCTAGCAAAAGTTTAGCGACAGCTGATTCTGGTGGAGATCCTTAGAATGATACGCCTAGATTTTCAACTACCAACAACTGCCAACAAATTATTGATGCCACTTGAGGATAGTTTGGGCAATTTGCAGTTATTGCTTTACTTTTAAATGTTCTAGTTATTAAAAATTTTATATATATTTAGCTAGAAGTAGGTAAAAGGATTTTGTTCGGCTTAATATTTTTTTGAAATATTTAAAGCCTAAATTTAGTTTACCAATGCACAGTGGATGAAAAAGCTGAAAATTTGCACAAATCACTGTGCAGGGACTTGTATTTTTTTGTAATATAGGCATATAAAAAAGTCTGACAAAGTTTCAGAAAGCTCCAACCGCGCCTACTCTTACCACCTTAAAAGACTCTTTTCTGTAAGTATTCAAAAAATTTATTCGGAAACAAACTTTATCTTCACTTATATATTCCCATCTTGACGTATCGATCTGCTCTAGATCAGATCTTATGATCACGGAACTTTTTCATAACAATAAATGTAGATCTTTTTCCCAAGTCGGGAGACTTGGGCTGACGGCAGCCCCTCTGGAAACATTCGGTGGCAATGGTTCACGAATGGGTCCAAAACTGAGCAGGGTGTAGGTGTTGGAATCGTTGGACCCAACACCAGAATCTCTACCGCAATGAGCATGTTGCTCAGTGTCTTTCAAGCGGAGATTCATGCCATAGAGATCTGCGTCCTTAGTATACTTCTCAAGGGAAATAAAAAGCTGCTATTAGGGCATTGTCATCCTGCAGCATCACCTCCACTGGTTCTCCCTTCCGAGGCTTCGTCAAGCAAGAGTGCTTGTCAAACCTCTGGATGCGATCAAGACAAAAGGTCTTGGCAGAGCGGACCCAAAGCTCCTGGTGGCTTACCTATCTGGTCACCACACTGTTAGATACCGTCTACAGAAAATTGGCCTATCGGACTCTTCAGAGAACAGGCTCTGTCTACAAGACGATGAAACCACCAGACATGTGCTCTGTGACTGCCCAGCGCTGCTAAGGGACAGAGCCTGTCACATGGGAAAGGAACGGATTAGTCCATTCCATCTCAGGTCAATACCAACAAAAGAGCTACTGCTATTCATGCGGAAAGCGGAAAGTCTTTTGCTTTAACTTAAGGGTATGGTACAAAAGACCTTTTGGTCGCAGTGAGGAAACCCTCTGTGAGGAAACCTTTTCGGCAAAAAAAAAAAAAATGTTATATTTTGGGAAATTTTTGTTTGTTTTCAAAAAATGTATTCGGAAGTTACAATTGTCTTGCATCCACGTGTAAAATGCCTTAGATGAACAGAAAAATCTAAAAAATCGAATTTAAAAAATAAAATCAATTAATTTTTTTCCCCCTTTTTCTAAAATTTTGCTTTCAACTTTACACCAAAACTTCGATGCTCCGGTCCATTGTGCAATGTCCTGATTTACGAGTCTTGTTTTAAATAACATACTTATGAAAAAGATTCCAGGAATTTCACGGTGCTTAATTCTTATTCGGAATTAACGACTCAAAAAATATCTTGTCAAAGTTAATCCATTTTCGAATTTCATAAAATTATTCCAAACGACAAATCTTAGATGCACCTAGAGGAATATGTTCCAGAAAGACTTTTTTGGGGTTGACATTTGTCTAACTGATATTGCCGCAAACTTAATTGAGTAAAAAAGATACGATTTTTCCAATAATTTTGTAGCTACAGTATTTAAATTTTCTTTCGAGAAAATGGAAAGAATTGCTCCTTACGGGAGATGAATAAAATATATTATATATGCCCAAGAAAATCTTTATTAATATAAGAAATCGCCGTTGGGTTTCGACTATAAGCTGTGAATTCCAGTTCTCTTCGAACAGTTATTAATAAAGATCCCCATGCCCCTACCAGGGTCGAATAACAGAAAAGTCAGTCTGGGAATCATTTATTATAAATATAAAATTTCTATTGGGCACTTCGTCAACACTGCGTATACTTAATTTATATATTACTAGTTACACGGTACATCAACTGTCAATATAAATATTTTTTTAAATTTATTAATATAATTTTATACATATAAAAGATTTTTAAAAAAGCAAAATAAATTGAATGAGTCTATGCTAAAGCGTAAAGCGAATCTACAAAAGCGCTAAAAGCTGGTTTTTCATTTTTTTTAAGACCAAAGCATGTTTTATTCGGACTGCTTTTAGTGTTGACTTAAAGATCTCAAAGCGAAGGCGTTGAGATAAGAGCAAATGCAATAAAATGAAGTTGGATTTATCTATGGGCAACAATTTTTGGGGCGCGCAAACCAAATTAGTGTCAATTTGACTGCGCTAAATCAATAAACCATAATAAGAAGGAGAGACCAAAGCGAATGTCACGCAAAGCAGGCGGCGAAAGTAACAAAAAGCAAAAGAGAGCGATTATGGCCGGTACATGCCGACTAAAATAGACCCTTATACTCGATTTGCATACAATTTCAGCTTGATTTGAGACACAGTAATCCCGAAATCCTCGATCATAATAGTGAAAGGGATGAATAAGAAAAGGCGACTCTTTGTCAAGAGAATATAGTTTTGGAAATTTTATAGGAGGAACACTAGTGAAGGGTTAGATTTTGAAAGCCCGGTCAGACGGGACAGGAAGACGCAAACGTAGATTGAAAGAACGGCATGAAGGCAGAAAGACAGAAAGACAGAAAGACAGAAAGACAGAAAGACAGAAAGACAGAAAGACAGAAAGACAGAAAGACAGAAAGACAGAAAGACAGAAAGACAGAAAGACAGAAAGACAGAAAGACAGAAAGACAGAAAGACAGAAAGACAGAAAGACAGAAAGACAGAAAGACAGAAAGACAGAAAGACAGAAAGACAGAAAGACAGAAAGACAGAAAGACAGAAAGACAGAAAGACAGAAAGACAGAAAGAAAGAAAAAGGCAGATCGATAGAAAAACAGAATGACAGAAAGGCAGAGGCCCAAAAAAAACAAAATGATAGAAAAACAGAACGATAAATGACAGAAAAAACAGTACGAACGATAAGCAAAACAATAGAAAAACAGAACGATAGTAAAACAAAACGGCAGAAAAGTAGTACGATATAAAAACAAAACGAAAGTAAAGCAGAACGATAAAAAAGAAGAACGATAGAAAAGCAGAACGACAAAAAAGCAGAGGTACATTAAAAAAATGTTTTATTTCTTCTTGCTTCTCATTTTTCAAAATCATATTTCTAATTAAAACCTACCTAACGTACCCCTTAAACTTTTATTACAGGGTATAGCAACAGCCAGAAGAGCGTTCTAATAAATGAATTGATGATTAAATAAAGTTGGCAAAAACAAGCGCGCCCAGTCAAGCAACTAGCCAAAGCTAACCAGCCAATAATAACAAACAACTGGCCAAAATGCAAAGAATGCCCAACAGAATTTGTGGAACAAAATAAAGTTGCAAAAATTGGCCAAAGAGTGTGTAGCACAACAAAGAAGAACAACAACAAAAAGGAAAGCGAAGAAGAAGAAGAATGGTGGACACGCACAGCCTGACGCCATAATGTGGAAGTGGCAAGGTTAAAGCAGACAAAAGTCTGGCGCAAAAGCAAAATGCGCCACAGCTGTATATGTGCGTGTGTGTGTATGTGTATGCGTGTTTATGTGTGTTAGTGTGACCAACGAAATGTGTGCAAAGACACCATTTTATGGCTGTACGTTGAAGCAGAGGAAGTCACAGTAAATGGGAAAGAGAATAAAGGAACAATAACAAAAACAAATATCCGCTTGCGTGCTTTGAGTCTGTCCTTTTGACGCGTTACAGAGTCTACGAGGGCAGTTTTATAAATATAAAACTTTTTTATTTTCTGGCGTTTCCAGCTCTTCCCTCTTTCATTTTTCATATTTCTTTCCTTATGTTCACAATCAGGCAATATAATGAACACTTTGGTCTCCGAGGGATCTCGGCTATTAGCTGACCAACTTATTAAAATGTTTAGCAAATTGAGTCATTTGGCCTTCGACACCTATTGAAGCTATCAACGTAAAACCATTACCAAAATAAAAAAAAAACGGGCTCACTGCAATAATTGTTTGAAAAAATATGAAATATTTTGGAGAATTAGAATAAATGAGGCGAATGAGAACATAGGCACCACATATTTTTTTCCAAACATAGAGCTGGTTAGCTAAACCCCTATGGAAGTTCTTTTAAGTGACGTCAGTGATTTCCACGTACAATTTTCGGAAGTGAAGGAGTAGAGTTTCGTTTTATGATTGTAGGTAAGAAAGCTTTTTAATAATTCAAAGCGCAGTTTATAATTCAGACCTACCTCTTAAATGGAGGGAATAATGGCTTAAGGTTTCTAGAGAATTTTTTTAATCAAATCACCTTACAACTTGGCTCATTCTTTTTTTTGGATTAAAAAGAAGTAGGGAAAAAAGGATTACTAAAAACGCAACGAATATTTTACCTCAAAGGTGCTGAAGAAACGAGAGAACACTGTCAGTAGACGAAGCCACTAAAAACAAATGTATGATGTTGACGTTCCTGAGAACTTTCTAGCAATCAAGCCAGATCTAAGGAAAAATCGAAAATTGACTATATTGTATGAGAGGTTGTCAAGTCGCGGCATAGCTTAAAGGATTTTGGAAAACATTTTTACTTTTGAAGTGTATGAATACATTGCACTTTGAATAAATATTTGATAACGTAAAAGCTATCCAAGAGGGTCCTGCTCACTCGACTATAAACGCAAGCATGTGCTTATCTCAATGGAACAACTCCATTTAACTTCAATTAGGGTTACCATGCGTACACTTTTAAGCGAACATGTTTGCTTTTTCCATACCGTGTTCGCTTATTTTTTCGATTAAACCGATTAACTTTTGTCACGCATATTTTTATTTACTTAGTACTTAAGAATATTTTCCACTAAAGTGGGTCAGAGTACGAAAACAAAGACTCAGTTGAGCTAATTTTGAAAATTTATTTGGCTTAAAATCATATTTTCTGTTCCAAGAAAGCTCCCCTAAAATCATAAAATTTTTGTATTAGCGATCTTTCTAAATGTTTTGTATTGTGTTCTCTTTTTTATATTAATATTCGAATTTAACAGCATTTTGGAGACTTAGGAGGTGTTTGAATCTCGTTTCAAGACTTTCCGTAACAGATTCAAACACAAAATTTTGACTTTATAAGTTACAATATCCTCTGACACTTAATGAATGTGATCATTTTGAAAAACAATCTTTCAACGTTTATGATCAGCACTAACATACTTAGAAAAATGGACCCACTTCCAGAATTTTCGTCGGTTGTGGAATGTCGACTTTTTTCACTTGGACCATCTGGTAACTCTAACCTCAATCCAAATGAGTTTTTGCATAGATTTTTAGCAGAGCACTTGAAGTTAAGTCTTTTTGCATAGAGAATCATGGTGAATATTTTTAAAACATATTAAGTGATCACCGCCGAATATAATATAAAGCTGTTGAAATTGTATATTTAAGAATGAAACACTCTTCAACATGGAGTATAAAGAATCAATGAATTTTGTTCTATCCATATTATATATTTTTAAAATTCAATAACGTGGGTTTATTCACCGTTTCTCAAATCCCTATTTTAAAATGCTTCGGAAGGGATTAAATATAATAACGCAGAACTAGTTTGGTTGAACTGAAAGTTACACAAAATCCTCTACTTGTCAAACTGACCTCGGATGTGCGAGTGTATGTGTCTGTATATGCGTGTCCACGACCATGGCCGCCGCGTACAAAGCCAATGAACGTCAACTCAACTGGGTCTCGACTAGGACCCTCGCCGGTTCCGTCGAAAGACGAAAGCGTGTGAAGCACAAACGAAGAAACAAACATAAACACAATGGCAACTCTAAGGACAGGGGCTTGGTTGCCAGCTGGGGGTTGCTGCTATGACGGCTATCCGGAAAAGGCAATGACAATGGACGCTAAAAACTGAGCGTGCACTGGGTTACGGCTATTTTTATACGGCGGCCAAAAGCAGGCCCGCCTTCAGCGGAACCTCAAAGTGGGCCTAGCCACTAGTACTACGACGTAATGCAGCTCTTGCAGCAAAGGGTAGCCAAACAACAATATATTGAAAAATGCTCGGAATTAAGGGTAGCAAAGTAACTTAACGCACATTCAGATAACATTTAGTTTTATGTGTTATTGCACTTAGCCAGATTACAAAGCCGGAAAGCCGTAATAAGCTGGCTGGCTAAGAGTTGGAGAATTAGCGGTAAAATCCAGTATACTTTTATTTCAACTAATAATGCGTATGTGTCACATATACGTTGCAAGTTTGGGATAAAGCTCGACATTTTTTTTTTTTTATTTTCACAAACGACCCAAGTCATTAAGCTCCAAATAGCATCCGGCTTGGTCAAAATTAAAGCAGGTGTGACCAAAAATATTTAATATGACCTTAAAGTTTTCCAACAATTCCAATTTACAAAATTGGAATTCTCAAATTGCAATTTGAGATGTGGATGTTAGTCTGAAAGAGTTCTTGTACGAGACCCTCTGAAGTTACCTTAGATATAATTAGCGTAACTGGAGACAATTGTTTGTTCCATCGTATGAACACCATGATCTCAGAAGTAAGCTTAAGCAAACAAACTTTCAGATCAAATCTCTTCTAATGTCACGATAGAAATTGTCTTTTATTTTTCTTGATATCAGCATTAGCCTTCAGAGAGTTGTGTCAGAGTACCTGGATATGAAATCAAAAGTTTAAGATGAATGGAGTAATATATTGAATTTAATTGCAATGTGTTGGTGCAGGGTACTTCAAAGTCGTCTAAGTCCGACTTTATGATAACTTGACAGCTTAGGTAACAATAGTGAAATTTGTCTTGATCACTCTACTCCTTTTTTTGGTTCCATGGTGCCATTATGAATTTTTAGGCTCTATTTGAGGAGCCGTTGTGAACTTTGCTTAGTTTTCGGAAATAAATAAATGAAAGTTTACTCGAAAGCTAACTGATTGTCTGATAGTATTGCCATTTCTAGACTGGATTATAGCTCTATGCACATGTGATATAAAGAATTCTGCAAAGAGGCCCCTTTCCATGAAAAACGCGTAGTTCAAACGCAGATTCCGTGAATTCATTAACCCATTTTCTTCCTTTGTTGCGTATACGCAATATAAGTTTCAAAGATTCGTATATGTCTTGTATGTGAGGTATCGCCAAAATTTGTTTTTGTTTTAAAGGCGTATATTTAGGCTACCTTTTTCTTCTTATTCCGACCTCCTGCAAATCACACCCTCACTGACACACCTGCGTTTGTGGACACAATTCATTTTGGAAAAATTTTGAATTGTAAACTGAAAATGACTGTTAACATTTTCTCCTTTTGGACTTAAGAATAGGATTCATTTCGTCTTAAATAAAGCATCATGAATGATAAAATTCTGTAATTATGCTTTTGTCATTTGAGACTTTCCCAATTGTAGAGCAATAAGGCATCGTGGCGTATACGCAACATGATGCTACGGTCTTCCTAGGCGATAAAATTATTACAAAATTTTTGCAATCATGTTATTTAAGGCGAATGTCACATCTCTACATTGATATAAGGTTTTCGTTTAACACCGAAAATGGGCTACGGAAAAAAAATTGATACTGTCAGATTTTGTTAAGATGACATTCTTCGCCCCTACACTAGCTGGGCCGATACTTTGGTTATTCACTTAGACGATACCCACCTGCTTTATGACGAATCATCGTTTCGGTAGTATTCTAATTGGGTTGAAATGCCTAAAAACTTCTGAATGATTGAATACTACTTGTCACTAAATCGTTTAGACTCATTTTTCTCTCTCAATAAACATAACTTACAGCTGCCAGCTGTCTACTCATATAAACTCCATTCCGTGTATCTAAAAAATTATATGCACCAGAACTTTTATTTCAACAGTTTTGTGTCAACAAACAAATATTTGCCTATAAATACCCATTGTTCTGGCTTAGTGAGCAAAATTCGGTTGCCATTGTTTTGAATTGTCAATAGATAGATTTGACATACGAGCTGCACAACCTGCAAATATCGACATGGTACACAAAAGTCTTTTGTAAACATTGCATTTTATTTCACAGATATACTCTATAACAAATAAAAGGCTACAGTTTACTCAATAGTCAATTGAAAGATATTAAAAGAGCATTACGCAAGCAAAGTAGTCGAAAAACCAGTTATGCTCATTTTGGCAAAAAAAAACAGCTGTTTAAATTATGAAAAAAAGCTCCCCAATTCTCTTTAAAAAATTGATATAAAAGGTAAGCGGATTTATTGGTTGATCATTAAGAATATTCTGCAATGAGATACATATTTTTGAGCTTCACTATTCTGGTTGTTATATTGGTCGCATATATACCGCAGATTACGGCGGTTACTTGCCAATAAGACCCGGATGCTGCAGATTGCGTTGATTTTTAAACGGATCCAATAAAAGCCGAGTATCCAGCAACAATAGAAGAAGATACAACAGTAGCAGAATCCGACGGTCACGAAACAACAGAAGCAGCAGCAGAAACAACAACTACAAATTGTGGACTAATTTATGGCGGATGTAGAAAGAAAGCCAAGATAACATTTAAAGAGAAGAGATAATTTGAAGTACTGTTGTAAAGAGAACTTATATCATATTTTTTCAAATATAAAAGATAAAATTTGATTTTTTGATAAACATTTGAAGTTAGAGATCGTCTTCATAACTGGGTAGCCAGGAATTAGCTTCTTATATTGCTTAGCAAAGCTGACAGGCGTTTCTAATCTGTTAAATTTCTTTTCTTGCTTCACTATTATGGATATTGCCAGATCTTCGAAGAAGTGCCTTTCTCTCAAAGTGGAGAACAGCCGGAATAATTGATATTTTACTGGCAACAATATACAACATTTTCAAATACAATATTAATATTTTTAAGAGAAAATTTTGAAATTATTGTAGAAAAATGTTTCTCATATAAAAAATTTTTGTTTTTAATGCTGATATTAAGAATATTTCCTTCTTATTTTAAGAATAATCGAAAACGATAAATTCTCATAAAGAATTTTTTGTCGATCGAATATTCGTGTTATTTAATAAGAAATATAAACCATCAAAATAATCATTATACCCGCTGCCTCTTAAGAGTTCTCTTAAAGGGTTTAGCATGATAAGAATCAGCAAATAGCTTTCCTTTAAATGCTCTAAAAAAATGTGGTAAAGGGCAACCCTGAACATTCGAAATTATTGGAAAATTTGAATCTTTGGGATTTCTGTGGCATTTACGGATTTTTTTAAGATTTTTTTTCCGTTGCCGTTGCCAAAATCTTTAAAAATTCCTGTGGCACCCCATCTAACCCACATATTTGTCAATATCCAATTTATGCTAAACTAGTAGATTGTGCAAAAACAGAATTCTTTTAGTTTTAAGATACTTCTGCATTTGTGTCCGACGAAAACGAACAGAAAACCAGAGTGTCTTAGATATTTGAAAGTCCTACGTCACATCAAATCTGCCGCTGAATCTCTCCCTATCTGCAGCAGTTGATCAAACATTCTAAATAATTTCCATTTTATTTGCTTCTTTGGTAAATCTTAAAAATACGCAATTTCTCCACTAATTGTGAGTTTTTATAAAAATATCAATTTCGATCAAAAACAGCTGAGAAATTTATATAAATCGAAAACATTTTCAGCACCTGCCATAAAAAGCTAGTTTATAGTCAAAATTTCTAAGTTCCAAGCAGAAAAACCATCCGTTAAAAATGCCGGAAAAAAAAGGAAGGTGATACTTATAGAACATAGAATTTTGGAATTACTTTTGTAATGCCTAAAATAAAAATTCTGAATATGTATGTTGCTTTTATGATTTTTTATTGGGACTTAATGCCAGCTTAAAGTGATTTCAGGCAGAGATCGCATTAACGAAACATACTTTATTAAATTTTTAAACTAACCAAAAAAATATTCTAATCCATAAAAAACTAAGTTTAAATTATTTATAGAAAATGTGTCAAAGGCCAGGCATAATTTGTGTATACATTTTTTTAAGTTTTGTAAAAGTTTGGAGTCAAAATATTTGTATGAAAACGTAGTTTCTGAAACACTTTTTAAAACTATATGTCCTGAAAAATCACGAGCTGGAAAAAAAATTTAGCTCATGGACTCGTTTTGAAATGATTAATAGAGAACTTAATGGCATTTGAGATGGACAGAAATTTATTTCGGAAAGGTTGATTCATCAAAAATAGGGTGCAAATAATTTAAATAAACATTTACTATAACACTGTCCTACAGAATTGACAAAAATCAAAGAACTTTTCAAGTGACCTAGTGTACGTTGTAGGTCTTGAGGAGTAGATCACGATAGTGTTTTTCAAAATTGTCTAACACCCCCAAAATCGGAAGTTATCGCTTAAAAACCGTTTTTCGGGTACTGCGATCACTCCCACTATCACAACGTCGCCATTTTTCAACCGATTTTCGATTGCTTTACGGTTTTGGAAAGAAGAAGATTCAAGCTTTAAGATGATATACACTTATTTATACTTTATACAAAGCAACTACGAGATTTTCTAAAAGATATCTAAGATTTACACTTTTTTTATTCGATTTTCCCACTTTGAAGTCATTTTTATATAACATTTTGTTAAAATACCTTTTACATTTAATCTTAAAGAAATATTAGTTCCGAGTAAGAAAAGTTATGGTTTATTAAAATCGGTCGATAAATGTTTAAGTTACGACGCTTATTGTAAACAAGGAAATTACAATTCCATCGACAAAAAAAAAGTTTTAGATGGATAATTCGTTTGTTCATGAAGATATCGTAACCAAATTTGGTCGCAATATTTTAAAAAACAAACGAAATACAACAAATTTTGTTAAAAAATCGATTTTTGGAAGACAATTACTATGGGAGCTATATGATATAGTCAAAATCTTAACTCTCTAGCATCAAGAAATATGGAATCTATCAAAAACAAAATGGCGGCATTCAAAATGGAGCGCAAACGATTTTGAGGCACCTTGTACTATCAAAGCAAACGAAAACATTAAACTATTAAATTTAATACAGCTCATAAAGCTCATTTAAAATTTCCATTTTGGAAAAATTTAGGGACCTTTAATATTCTCGAATGGCCCGATTATTATGGATAAATATTATATTTAGGAAACTTTTTTATAACCAAATGATTGATATGAAATAAATTTACAAAGTTCAAATAGGGTACAATTAAAACAGGTGTACTTCGACTTAGATACTAGATTCACTTGTACATAAAGATTAATTTACAATCAAAACATATTTAACATGAATGAACTTGTCCAAAGTTGCAGCAACCAAAACAGCGACCTATGTAAACCTTAGACCAGGGCCGCCGCTTAGTAGGCCCAACAAAATACTTAACCAAATGCCTTAAAAGAGCTACTTTATATGAGCACGTCTAACAACCCAAAGAAAGTCAATAAATATGACATTTTCTTTTTAAGATATATTAAATGGATATTCGGGGAAAAAAGGTGACAGCATAAAAACGAAATAAAAAAACAACTTCGTCAGGGTTTAAAAAATGTCGTCGTCTTTTTCCACGTTAATGGTGGCCTTGTGGTTCCAAAAAAAGAAAACAAAACTTAATGGATTTCACAGACACTTTGGCAGTCTGGCGGACCAAAGGAAAAATGTTCGCGAAAGTAAAGCGAAATGCGTGAAAGAACTTTGAAGTAATTTGCCTTAAAAATTACATGTCAAAAAGTTTTGGCAAAGTACTCGCGGCTTTTATTTATATTATTATTTTTATTTTATTTATATATTTTTGCGGCAACAAAAAAAGCACTTGCTTGAAAGCTTGAAGACCCTTCAAATACCTGCAGCAGTGACGTAGATAAATTTTTACAATGATCCACAGGGGTATAAGTGACGAATAATTTTGTTATGTTTTACAAAAAGTAATGTTGCTAAATTAATTTTTAGTTTTCAGAAAATTGGGTAAAAAATTAATGTATCAAAAATGTATATAATTTTTTAACAATAGGTCATTATGTCATATTTAAACTAACCCTATTTTTTATTTTATAAGGAAAAAAAAGCTCACGGTAAAGTATTAATTTTTTTTTTAATTTGTAAGAATGCAGATTTTGTTCTATTTAATCAGTTGAAACTTGCCACATACGTTCATTTCTGCGTTACTCTTCTGTGAACTCAAAATTTGACTAAAGTTCGATCAAATATTAAGCTTAAATATTACTCAGGCTGGAAGAGCTGGAAAATATACTCAAAATTTTTCTGTAGAAAGCCTACAGTACACTTTATCGGTATTTAAGCTCAGGGGAAGTCATACATGGACTGCATAGTCGTAAGTGGATGAACTAAAACAAAAAAATTAATTTTGCTTCTTGGTAATTCCATTAAGGAAACTCCTGAACATCATAAGTAGACAGACATTTGCAATTTCAAAGGCAATTTATAGAATATCCAAGATAATAGTTAGTATTTGCATATCAGGGGCGGACTCGAGCGGCACTGGAATAGGATGCAAACTTGCAATATTCTCAATCAAATTAACACTGTAAAAATTGTAGATGTACCAAGGTATAGGATGGGCCATCTTTTGGTTTGCCCGCTTATTAAATTCTAATGACACAACAATTGAAGCCTACGGATCATTATCAGAGTTGTATTTTTTTTTGTTCAATGGATTGGAGAACAGCTAGATGAGATTTCGTCAAAAAAAAATTCTGGAAACATTACGATGTTCTCATACGGGACTTAGAGCTAACTGGCCACTTAGGCGATATTATTTGTCATATATGTATAAATGAGTAGTTTGAAACTTGTATTAGCCAATTTTGTTAGAAAATATACAAATAAAATGCAATTAAAAAACAAACCAACATATGCCGAACCCTATATGTGCTATATGATTTCGCAAATAATATAGAAAGCCGCTAAAAAGCTAGTTTGTACCATAGTAACATAACGCACAGTAAACCAATTTAATAACTTTACAATCAATGAACCATTTTTTGAAAGAATTTTATTTTTTAATCTCTTTTTAAAATAAAAAATGTAACTAGAATTTGATTTTGTCATCTTTATACAGGGTGCGCCATTTGAATGTGGTCGATGGATGTTGAATAACTTTGACAGATTTCAACCGATTGACGTCGTCGAACACATTTTGGAAAGGTTATTGCATTACAATTTTAACCATGAATCGATTCACGCCCAAAGAACGCGCGGAAATAGTGACAATGTTCATTAAATGTAATTGGCCCGATTTTTGGGAGCGAATTTTAATGACTGATGAGGCCTATTTCACGCTATCTGGCACTGTAAATAAACAAAACTGTCGCATTTGGGGGAAAGAAAATCCTCATACTATCCATCAAACTCCACTGCATGATCAGAAAGTGACTGTTTGGGCCGGTGTCTGCTTCAATATTTCCATCGACCACATTCAAATGGCGCATCCTGTACATAAAATTCTCGTGTCTCAATGTTAGTTACCATACTCCTACAAAACGGCTGGACCGATTCTCATGAAATTTTGTGTGCCTATTGGGTAGGTCTGAGTATCGGCCAACATATATTTTTCATACCCCTAAGTAATAAGGGTTGTCCACCCCTAACATTTTTTTAATTTTTTTTTTTATAGTGTGGCATTGAGTACATTGTCAGATTAACTAATATTTTTTAGTTAATTGTTTTTGTCATATATAAAAGAAACTTATGTTTCACGTGTTACGGGTGTTCTCATGAAAGTGACGATGAATATCAAATCTGATTTTTGCGTGTTAGAGGTTGTCAATACGGAGGTTTTTTGGAAGAAATGCAACGAATCAAATTAATTATCAATCTAATTGTACTGCCCAGGAACGTGAAGATCGCAATGAACGTCAAAGAATTCGGTCAAAACAGACCCGTGAAGAGCGATATTCGACTAATAATGGTGCAAGTTTGAATCGAGCTGCAAGCCAATATAAAAATCTTATTTTTTCCAGTTAAGCTAACTAGAGAAACTTGGGCAGGACAACGTCTGCCGGGCCCACTAATTTTATATAAAATAAGAGACAAACAATTATGTTATACAAAAAAAACGATTTTTGTTAACTATCGCGGAAATTTTGCTCTGTTAGGCCGCTTCACCAAGTTCTACGCCACTGAAAAGCTGCACAATGTTCTTTAAAAACGCCCGACATTTGAATTTAAGGGTGAAAATTGAAATTTGTTTTTTGGGGGCTACTAATTTGTGTGTGTGAGTGTGTGTGTGTGATTTGTTTACCCCAGCACTTAGTTGGAGGAGACCCTAATGCAAACACACACACATGTGCAAAGACAAAAATAAAAACAACAAACTTACCTACACAAATGTGCGTAGTGGAGCTGTTTCAATACAGCCTGCTGCTGGCGCGAATACAAATGCAGTCAAATGTTTTGCTTTTTATTAGTTTTTTGTTTTGTTTCATTTAGTTTTGCTTTTGCTTTTGTTTTTATTGTTTTTTCTGATAACACGCAAACGAGAGCGGCTGCTGCTGCTTGAAGCAAGACGCAGGCAGAGCGTAAGAGGCAAGCAGCAGCAATAATAACAACAAAAATAGTAGCTTTGCACTGCACTTGACAAAATTTGTTTACGCGAGTGTGTGTGCGTTTGTTTTTGTTGCTCAGTGTAAATATGTTTAGTTTTTCCGCTTGTTTTTTGTTTATCGCTTGTTTTTTAACATATACAGCAGCATGCAGGGCTGCGTATGTATGTGTATGTTTTGTATATATAAGCAAATTGTATTAAACTGTTGATTTAACTACAGCTTAAATTTGTTTTTATTTTTTCTCACTAACGCGACGATTTGATTATGCAAAAAACTGCGCTGCTTGTAGTATAAAATTCTTTTTTATTGTGGTTTGCTTTACTGATACTTTTTTTTTTTTTGCTTTTGCAACCGGCGGCAATTCCGCATACGCACAGTTTGTAGCACACAGCAGCGAACGGTAGCAAAAGAGACTTCCTCGATTTCCGGCACGACTTTTTCACAGCATGACGACAACTTTTGCACTGAGCACAAAAAATGTCAGCCAAACGTTCTCGCACAAAGTTGCCGAAAAAACAGAAAGTAAAGACGAAAAGAAACAACAACAACCTTGCTCTGTGCGGGGCTCGCTCTCGGCGCTCTCTCTCAGGCTCAATGCCTCTCAAGCTCTCTGGAATGGCGGCGTGCACACGTTATTTAGCGCCGTTAGACGTTGGGGCCTCTGCTGCTGCAGCAAAGCTCTCGACGCTTTTGTCGCTTTGTTTGCAGCGCGCTTTGGTGCTTGATGCTCCAGTTCGCTTTGGCGCCAGACATCAACTGATACGGCGGCCAGCAGCACACAATGCGTTGGAGCAGTAGTTGGGCATGCTTTGTTTACTGTTACTCGCCGCGCTCTCTTGCTGCTTATGGATTCGCTCTCACGCACTTTTCAGTGTTGTCATATTAATAAAATATTTAATATACTCACCTGTGCCAACAAAAGTTGATTTGAATTTGAGTTTCAGAGTGGAGTAAGTAAAATGAGTCAAATTTTTATATGTGCAAATGTCCATTCCACTCGAAAATGTGTTTTTACTTACAATATTAATAAAGAACATTTTTAAACTGACAAGTTTGTAAGTTGGTCGGAAATCTTTTATTTATAACTTGAAAAATTATCTTCAATTATTTTAAGTCAAATTATAAAAAAGTTGTTATACACAAAGACTAATCGCATTCGCCGGAATTGGCGACTTTGTAATATGTTACTATTTTTGGTAACGTCACGCCAAGCATATTTTTGCCTATATATTGTAACCACTAAGCTGTTTGACATCACATTTGTTACGAAACGCATTTTTAAAAATTTACCTTTTTTTATATTTATACCCTGTACCTATAGGTACAATGGGTATACAAGATTTGTGCAATGTATGTAACGGTCAGAAGGAGGCATGGCAGACCCTAAGTCCTTAAAATCAAAACGCTTATCATAACCTCGGATACCGATTGAGCCATGTCCGTTTGCCCGTCTGGATGAACGCCTATATCTCGGATTCTAGAAGAGCTTGAGATACCAAACCTTACCAACTGACACATATTTCTTCAGAAAATGATGTTTGTTGAATCATATCAATATCTTTCCCTAATCTCGCGCAGTAGATTTTCGCGGTTTTTGGCCATACCGAAAATGAACAAAATCGGATAAATACAGCAAAAGTTATAGACAAAATATACAAATTTCACCTGCCCTTGCCAATCTATTTGACTCTATCTTATTATGGTTACAAGTGACCTAGAATCACAATTATGCGAAATTGAAATTGAAATTGAATAATGAACAAATTCACATCCAAATTTTCTCGATGCGGACCCCTCACCCCTCAATCGATTTACCGTGTTTTCTCCCACACCCCTCAACATATCGACATACAACTTACCCCATATACTTTAAATGTATATTTATATACATTTACGGAACTTATAAATATAAATATGGAATTTCACCAAAAAAAAATTTAATTCCAATTAGAAAGTTCGTAGTAGAAATATGCAGAAAAAAATAAAAAATTCGAGATAAAAAGTACAGGGTATTCCACTGTCAGGCACCACATCGGTTGTGCCACATTTTTTTGCAATATTTTGTCCTACAAACGTTAAGCATTGTCTTGCACTTTCCACTTTTATTATTACCCTAATTTTTCCATTCTATTCTATATCGTTATCTTGGCCTAAGTGAGTTGGCCAACTGCCACCTTAACCTACCTTGTACTATAAATGTAACGTCACGCCAATATAAAAACTTCTACATAATATTTTGTATAATAAATTAAAAGTAACAAAATTATTACGCATGCGAAAAAAAAGTTTTAAAGTTTATTTTAGCTTGAAAATAAAACTAAACTTTCAAGTTTTTGCTGGTGAACGTACTTTGGGCCATGTTGGATATTTAAAATAATACTATCCAAAGGAATTTTATTTACAAGTCAGAAACTAATCATATTACCACATTAGCTCAATTGACCAAAGTAATTAACTAAAAACTTAAGAGATTAGGAAAAGATTTTTTTTAGCACTTGATTTTATGCCAAAATGTGTCTTTTTCAAGTATTTTTTTTATTTTTAGATTTTACAAAAATTGTTCACATTGCATAAGCTTTGTTCCACTGTACCCTCATATTCGAAAAGCAAACATTTTGTCCTTTAACGTCAGGAGCGCATTAGTACTGCGCAGGCGCCAATATCAAACAGAAATTAGTCGCAAGTAGTCATGGGGTGGTGAAGGGGTCCAACACGGCCGTCAGTAGTTGGGTTCCAACAATGTCCATAGTTGTTGCTCTAACTGAGCCTAAGCACAGTCATGCCACAGCCACCCAAAAATGTTCGTCCAAAGTCGAAAGTTTCTCAAATTTTCAGTGCATAGTTTTAGGCTTGGTTTACAAGAATAAAAAAGATTTAAAAAACTTAAGTATGCTATGCTCTTTTAATAAAAAAAAAGTTGTAGATAAAATGTATAATGTTATACAAGCTGGTAAATACAGTCGAAAGCCTAAAATATATTGTGGAGCTTTGGACCGAGTAAAAAAAAAACAGAAATTTTTTAAGTTATCTTGTAAGTTTTATGAAGAGTTTTCAGTTTTTGAATTAGGTTTTCTATTATATCATGGGAATCAAATCTGTATACTATGTAAGAATTATATAACGATGGCTTCATAGTTTTGGAGTCTTATTACTTTGTTTTAAAAATGTTGTAGCCAAATTTTGCAGTTTTTTAAAGTTTCTGGAAAAATGTTACCCATATCGTCTAAAAAAAAACACCTTAAGACGTAATTCTTATTATATCCTGTACCGTATGGTACAAATTGTAATGTACAAGCCGTAAATGTATTGAACATATAGAAGGAGTCGTCGGAGACATCCCAAAGTTACCTAAAATATGATCAGGGTAAATAGAGAAGTCGATATACCCATGTCCGTCTGTCTGTCCGTCTGTCCATTTGAACGCCTAGATCTCAGAGATGGTTGGAGTAACCAGACTTTCACATTAGATCCCATATTATTCTATAGGAGACAAGTTTATTTTATTTTTTTGATATCGGGGATAAATTATATAGCTCCCATATGGCTGTTTGAGACGACCTCGACAAAAAAAAAGTTTTAAATGGATAATTCGTTTGTTCATGAAAATATCGTAACCAAATTTGGTATTCAAAAGTTTTTTATGGTTCCCAAGCATTGAACCAAATTTCATCAAAATCGGTTGACTATATCATATAGCTCCCATAGGACCGATCGGCCAAAATAACTTTTTTAAAGAAAAATTCGCTATATTTCGTTTTTAAATAAAGATTTCGTAACCAGATTTGGCGTTTGGAAATTTTTTAGACCACTTAAGCAATGTGCCAAATTTGAACAAAATCGGTTGACTATATCATATAGCTCCCATAGGGCCGATCTTTCCAAAAATCGGTTTTTTAACAAAATTTGTTGTGTTTCGTTTGTTTGTTGAGATATTGGGACCAAATTTGATATTCGTGAGTTTTTTATAGTTCCTAAGCACTGTACTAAATTAAATCCAAATCGGTTGACTATATCATATAGCTCCCATAGGACCGATCGGTCCAAAAAAACTTTTTTTATACAAAATTCGATGTGTTTCGTTTATTTGTAAAGATATTTGAATTTAATTCGGCATTCAGATCTTTTTTAAGGTATTTAAGCACTGTGTTATATTTTATTGAAATCGGTTGGCTATATCTACAACTCCCATAGAACGATCGGTCAAAAAAAAATGTTTTCTTAAAAATTCTTCAGTTTTTGGTTTTTTGTGAAGGAACTGGATTTTATTGCAAGCTAGTGGTACAGGGTATCCCAAAGTCGTCCGCGCCTGACTTTACGTAAGCAATTTTTTAATTTAGCTTGTAAGTTTTTTAAAAAGTTTTCGACTTTCGAGTTAGGTTCACGGGAAATTAATCTGTATACTAGGTATAACGAAATTATATAACGAAACTTTCATAGGGCTATTACAGCACCTAAAAAAACACAAAGTTTTTGAGTCTTACTACTTTGTTTTAAAAATGTTGTAGTCAAATTTTGAAGTTTTTTAGAGTTCCTGGAAAAACGTTACCCCTATCGTCTAAAAAAAAACAAATTTAAGACGTAATTCCTAGTTTTTATTTAATTATGAAAATATCGTCAGCGAACTATATCATCATCAATTTCCTTTGGCAATCGGATTTCTTCTTTTTTTTTAAGCACTGTAACAAAGTTTTTCTAAATCTCACCAATCAGTTAAAAAAACTATTTTCAACTATAACTTGTTTATTTTGTTTTTAGAATTTCTAATAGCTCCAAATCGGTAAAAGAAACAGCATTTTCAGGGCATACATTGTAAACAAATTTGGCGATATAGTGAATTTGATGGAATCTTAACTTAGGAGAGTATAATTTTGAAACCGTTTAAAAAAAGCGACACGTTGCAAACCATCATCTTGTTTATCGATTAATCGAAGTTCTAGAATCTAGATCTCAGGGACGATAAAAGCTTTAGATAACGTAGTTAAACTAATTTCGAATCCTTAATAACTTTTGAAAAATGGTAGCAGGGCTTCAGACGAAGTCACAGATTTCAACATACCTCGACATTTATTGGTTAGGTATAATTTAAACATGTTTTCAGATAATGCACAAATTTTGTTTGCAGCTTCCACTCAAATGAACTCTGCATCTGGGCCAATACTAGCTGCATCCGGCTGCACAGCTGAAGCCGTCGTATCAGCCTCTGTGCTCCCTTCCTCTTCGACCTCAATTTCACGCACTTCACCGTCACAAATGGCCAACGGTTTCCGCTCTAGAAGCGGACGTGGTGTGCGTGCTAGAAAGGTGTTGCATTGCGTGACTATAGATTCACACTCGCCCGGCGCATTTGAGACCACAAACACACAATTCTGGATTATATCATGTGGTGTATTGTCCTTATATTGGAAAACTATATGCTGCTCCTCAATGTTACCATGGGTCACCAGTTTGCCACGCAAACTAAGAAAAAAGTATTGAAATTAACTTGATGGGATCAGAAGAGGATTTAAGCTGCTGTTGTGCGCTCACCCAATGGGTTCACCCTCTATTTTCATTTTTAGATCACTGTATTTGGCCAAAACATAGTCGTAGCGTTCCTTAACAACGCTCTCTTCCATCTAAAAATAGAACCAAGGCTTTAGAAAGATTGAAAGATCTTGATTTTTTGCAGCAACTTACATCTTCTATGCAGTGATGTGGTGGTATGCAAATGGCGCACTAAATAAAAAATTTCTTTTAGAAAGTTTTGAGCAAATTACTAAGCTTAACTTTGGTCTTACCAGATGTTCTATGAAAAACAACAAAAGCAATAATATTTTTATAACTGACCATGTTGTATGCGCCATAATTATATTGTCAGACTGCTTCGATGAAGCTTACAACTTCAACTGCGCCAGAGCATGGGAAAAGCTAATAGCCAAACAATAATAATAAAATATACAACAAATGACGTCAGAGTAATTAAAATTTTTGTGTAAATATTAAACACTTATGAAACAAAAAATTCAGCGTTACCAAAACAAAAGCCAATTCAGCACAACGTCCGGTAAAAACTCTCACGATATTAACAAGCTGAATCTGAAATTGTAGCGCATATTTTGGTAACAATACAGATAGATTCACTGAGGGGAACTAAAACAAAATTTGTTGCCAATATTTGGCAAAATTCATGCAAATATTGGAAGCAAATAAGTTTTTTCAGCTGCGTAAATTTGCAAATACGACAAGCCATTTAAAGTAAATATGATCGATCTTGTATAAAACCCGGGCCTACATTAGAATTTCCATAGACAACGATCTGAACTTCCAAAATGAAAGTTACTGCCAAGTTATCACTTTATGCCGCAATGGCAATCTTTTGTTTGAGCTTAGTGCCCAACTCAGAGGCCGTATTGTGCACCGTTGATCCAACTGCCACAGGTTGCGTTGACTGTACCACCGATCCAACGAACGCCGAATGCACGGCGGCCCCTCCTCCGGACACGACTGCGGCTCCAACGACAGCTGCTCCTGCGACTGCAGCAACTACGGTGACAAGCTCTACGGGTGGACCAAAAAGGAAGTATGTGCGCGTTTCAAACTTACAATATACTGTAGTACGCCGCATCCGAAGAAATCAAAACGGAGGAACTTCCAGCAGCACCAATAGCAACAACAATAATCTCAGAAGGAACAACCGAAGGAATACTCGCAATGGTGGTGTCCGTGTCATTGTTGGTTAAGCTAATATGCATTAAATGAGTAAATTGAAAATATAAATTTTATGATGTTTGTTACTTACACAGGGGGAATGTTGGAGGGAGAGACTTCTTCAGTTTGACTTTTACAAAATGATCAACGTCTACTTGACGTTGGTCATCTTTCTTTCATCTGTTCATATGAGCATCTATGTATTCCATACCAGAAAAGCGAAGTTTTTCATTTGGTACAGTCAAACATACAATCTCTCTCTGTTGCGTAGAAATCCAAACTTCATTAGAGCTACCAAACTTTCCATGTAAACCTTTCTACTTAAAAAATACTCAATATAAGCAAAGAAGCCTCTGCACCAACTTTTAGGTCTAGTTTCATTCTAAACCAAGTTTTTCTAAAAAAACACACTAATCAGCAATCATGATTATAAAGTTAGTTCCTTTGTTCGCAAAAATGTGATATCTGTACATGATCTCAAAAATAATTACATATTCTGATTACTAATCTCAAAGTGTGCTAAATGAGCAGAGACGCAATAATGCTGAAAATATCAATCACTAAGTGGGATCACTAAATTCGGTGCTGTGATCACGGACGCGTGATATCTGAGCACGGCTTCAATCCTACTGATCCCTAATACCATCCTGCTTCTTCACATTCTGATCATGTTCACTTAACAATGGACTGATAAATGATCATGATCACTAATCACTAAATTTGATTATGATAAAATACTGCTAAACATACTGATCAATGATCATGATAACAAGCTGGTTACTTTTTTCTTTCTACTGATCGTACTCCATGATCCCTAAACTAGCTATTCTGATCACTGATCGCTAAGTGAGGTTATTGAGCATTTCTACAAATTTGGTAAACGTAATCGTAAAATTCGGAAATGTGATCACTTAGTATGATTATTAAGCTAATCTCCAATTACGTTTTCGAAACAAGCTACTTCGATCACTAATCAAAAATACCATCCTGCTAAAGATACTTATCACATTCTGATCATATTCCCTAACAATGGACTGATAAATGATCGTGATCACTAAACGCTAAATGTGATTATTGAGTACTGATAAAATACTGCTAACTGATCACTGTTCATGATCACTAGTTTGTTACTTTTCACTTTCTGCTGATCGTACTCCATGTTCTCTAAACTAGCTATTCTGATCACTAATCGCTAAGTGAGGTTATTAGGCACTTGGTACAAATTGGCTATACGTTATCACTAAATTCGGCCCAGAGGTCACTTAATATGATTATTAAGCTAATCCCTAATTATGATTTCCAAACTAGGTGGACTAAACTAGTTACATCGATCACTGATCACGATGTGTGATAATTGATCACTGATCATGATTACTGTTTAATGATTACTTTGATTACTAATCACGAATTGTGATCCTTCTTAATTATAAATTATAAATCTTAATTGTCGTTTGGTGCTTATAACCAAAAGTTCCCAATAACAGTACCAAATTCGATCAAAATCGTTTGGCTATATCATCTCACACATCATAGATCGGTATCAAACCTTTTTGTACAAAATTAATTATAATTCGTTTGATTGTAAAGATATTGTAACCAAATTTAACATTTGGAAGTTTCTCACAGTTCCCAAGTTTTTAACTTAATCACTGTAACAAATTTTTTCAAAATCGGTTGACTATATCACAAAGCCTGCAAGCTCATTGCCGATGGGTCAAAAAAAAGTATTTTGTGTAAAAATCTACAATTTTTTTATGAAAATATCGTAATCAAGTTTAGTAAACAATGAATTGGACTGCAATGTGGTGGTGCAGGGTATATCCAAGTCGTCCGCACCCGACTTTAAAGTACGCCATCTTTAGTTTTAAATACATTAGAGTAGCGTACATAAAAGTATTATGTTTGTTTTGCAATTATTTAACAACTTTGCTTTAAGGGTAACGTCGTCTAATACTCCTTAATTATTCGAAAAAATTATATTCATTTCTTTATATTTAAAAAAAAATGGCATTCCCCTCGAATTTTTAAAAATAAAATTTTCTAAATTTTAAATTTTCTTTCTCTGGAAGACGGTCTTTCTAAAATCAGCAGTCTTGCTAACAAATTTGGATGAGATCCAAGACGCTCTAAATACTTTTTGGCCTGCAATTGGATAACAATCCCTATTTTAAATACACTCAAATCTTTTTCTATATCCCTAGTACACCTGTACCAGGGAATTTTCAAATTGACGCCAAGAAAAATTTTGAAATATTTTGGGGATTTATTGGTCAGCCCAAAAGTATGCTGCTTTTTTATTAGATTTTTTTTATTTCGAACAAAATGCTTGTTTTATTTTTTTAGTTCTAGTGCAAGTGTGAGGTGATGATAGCAGAACTTAAAAAGAATTTAGCTTGGCTTAGATCCTCTGAAATTTTTGACAATAGGTAGCTAATTTGTTTATAGCGATATAATTATAAATATAAGCGTTACCGAAGTCAAAGACGTAAGTACATACAAGGTGTATTCAAAAAGTAAGGCGACTTTTCAAATTTCACGGGCAACGTATTTTCGATTATCGATTTTTCACTCTTCCCGAACATCTGTACCAAATTTTAAGTGAATGGCATTTTCTGTTTGGTTGTAAGAGGCTAAAAGGTTATAAGTGTTTTGCGTGCTCGGCGATTTTTTTTTCGGTCTTGGCTCTTCTGGCCGCTTCCATTGGGACGATTTGGCTTTGGTTTCGATATCATAACCATATACCCATGATTCGTCACCAGTTATGACCCTTTTAACTAAATCTGGGTCGACGTTGACGCCATTCAACAGCTCTTGAGCGATGCTCATGCGACGGTTCTTTTGGTCAAAATTTGGCAGTTTCGGAACAAACTTCGCTGACACACGTTTTATGCCCAAAACGTTAGAAAAAATTTCATGGCACGAGCCAAGCGATATACCGACTTCCTCAGCAACTTCTCTGATAGCGATTCGACGATTATTCTTCACTGCTTGAACGTTTTCATCACTTGTTGACGTGCTTGGGCGTCCAGAGCGAAGCTCGTCATTGGCATCTTCCCGGCCATCTTGGAAGAGTTTGTACCACTTGTAAACATTTTCTTTTACTCAGAACAGTGAACACACCTCGTATGATTGAGATTATAACTCCAGAATTTAAAACTCTTTTGGTGCTTCAAAAAAATGGAAGAAGAGCCAAGCATAAATCCATTATTTGTGTTCCAGCTGTAAGCTCTTTGATTGGGTATTTGGTTCCTGATAATCGAAATATACTCACCTCAAACTGCTATCCTTTAAGAACGCTAACTTTAAAAGAATAGTCCTTAAATTCCAACATAAATTTTTCTTTATTTAAGTAATCTTGGTCTTTTTTTTCTAAGCACTATGAGTCTTGATCAGTTTTGATTCTCCATCACATTCGAAAGTAACTTCAATACCATTTGGCAGCCATAATCTTGACCAGATGCTGATATCACATAGCTTAGTGTTGCCGCTACCATCGACTAGTTCAGCACGATATTTGTCCAAGGAACCAGACACAACCTGAGTTCTTGCCGACAGTATTTTGTTCAGACTGCAAAGTACACAAGTTGAAGATAAGCCTATTAAAAATTCATTAAGTACCACTCTTACCGATAATTTGGACCATCACCAGCGGCCAATTTGGTCAAAGAAGCGTTCAAAGTAGTCTTTGCATTCTCCAATTCATTACCGCTTAGTTCTCTCGGCGCCCCCTTTGCACGCAGTCCCTGTGGATTAGCTTGGACAACAACCGCACAAACAGCCACACAGACGAGCAAAGTTTTCGTAAAGAACATTTTTTAGTAGCTTTCTTTTCAACGCTTCGAGAACTTGAAATCAACTGAGGCTGCTTTTAAAGCTATGCTCAATTTATAGGCTCTTTATCAATTGGAACAAGAGCTAAGCAAATAAATATTATTATCAAATCTGACCCTATGACAAATTCAAACAAATATAATATACGTCTTTCCGTATAATTACCTAGATCGCTGAGTTGGTCCCACGGCAAGAGCAGCCAAACATTCGACTTGATAACTTATGACGTCACGGAAAACAAAGTTGGATCAAAGATTTGTCAAACTGAACTGCTGTAGCGCAAAAGGATCCGTTTATTGCGTCAAACCACTTGGGCGTGGAAGTGGGGAAACTTTCAAAGAAAGAGATGAAGTCGCCTGAGTGCAATAGGAAAGTATCGGGAAAATCATCATATAGCCGCACAAAATAATTACACACATACATTTCTTATACATTTAATATACACGTTCCCAAACGCTACATATAAAAAACAGATAATACTTAAACGCCAGACAGCATTTCAAATTCGGGATCATTTTGCATTTTGCTTTCCATGCGTTAGGGTCACCTTTCGTCGGCTACTTGATTCGTTTGCCAGCAGATCCAGGAATGCCATATCTGCTAATACGAGAGCTGCCGAATTGCACCCATTGCCGTAAGACGATATCGTCATTCCAGGGATTATAGAACTAATGAAAACAGGATGCTAGACGTTTGCTCGTCAATATTTGCCATGATTCCTTTCGCCATTACCAGTGTGCTGCAGATGGTGCTCTAAGATCAGCCTCCGATCTAGTAGCACGCCAAAGTATCGAACTGACGGTCCATGAACTGCATTAGGTACTCTGGCAGTTTCGCCTTTTTTTCAGCTGCTAAGGTCTTCCTTTATTTTTTTTTTAGGGCATCAGTGTCAGACCGTTCTCACCTAACCAGTCAGTAAGTGAGCTGATCACTGCGTTGGTTCGACATTACTGGAATGCTATTCGCAATGGTCGCGCCGTCATGCATTGTGTCCCAAAATGTGGGGCTCAACAACGACTTGGGGTTACCAATCGAAGTACCATCACCGGAAGCTATATATTGTTTCCGATCGGTAGAGTTGTTGTACAGCAAGACCCCATTTCAGTTCGAGCTACTAACTTGTCTGAGCTTGTCCATATTTATATGTAAGGTGTTAATAGAAACCTATCTCATGTTAGAAATAGGTATTCCAGACTATCCGAACAGCTAATATTACAACGGTAATTCTTATATACCTTACTAAGGGTCTGCACCACCTTCTACTTTATTTTTTTCGCCACTGTCTTATATTCTTCTATGTGGTACATTCCATTTATAATATTTAACAAACAAAACAAGTAAATCTAGAAGGCGTTTTGTGTACTTAAAAAAAACTGAAGTTGTCACTTCTATCATATATTTTTTATTACTATATGTAATAATTTATAAATATGCAAAAATACAAAGCACCGTGCCGTATTGGCAACTGGTATGAAGAATTATGTATAAGTGAGGTAAGTAACAAAATATTTAAGTTCTTACAACTATAGTTAATCTTTTTTATGCAGATTGAACTACAAGAATTTAAGAAAAAGCGCGATAATAGACAGCTTATGGTGGAAAAGGCGCATAATATGTTTGGAAAGCTTCTTAAAGAAGTTGAATTGAAGCCAACCAAGGATAACATATTTTTTAACTCGCTTATACAGCTAGTGCCGTACAAGATGATGATATCGGATTTGCAAACAATTGAAAGTCCGGCGCTCTCCATAGTCGTTAATGAAAAATTCGTACTTCGTCAGAATACGTTTGGTGAAGAATGCGAGGTGGTTGTAGCTCATGCAACACGACCACTAGCGCGCACCTGTTTTAAAATTGTCGCTTGCGACTCGGATGAAGATCTAGAGACTAATATTATGTTTGGTCAAAAGTTTCGTATACAACTGCTTGACTCCAATGAGGAGGATCCATTGTATTTGTACAGTGCTCCTAAGTGTTCCGATTTAAGTATGGTCATTAGCAAAGCACATACTACTAAAGTCAGTGGACAAGACACTCTACCATTAGGTGTGATCAAAGGCAGCGTAAGTCTTGTAAATAGTTGATAGTTTCTACCCAAGTCTATATGATATGCCTCTTTGCAGCATTGTGGAGCTGGTTGCGATGTGCCACGGGCACTAACCTATTGGTATTGCATAGATGAGAATCCTTTAATGCGTCATAAACAGGCCCCAGTGCCCGTAAGTAATATAAACTTGATGAAACACCTAAATCGAATTTATTTTTTACAGAACAACAAACCGATAGTTATAGTTCATATGGTCACCAATCAAAATTTGGCCGTCGAAAGTGCTTTTGTGGAAACTCTATTTGGCCGTGAGTATATTGCATGCGTGCAAACCTATCGCAATATCCATAAGCGTGAAACATGGAAGAATGTCTGGATGATTAATATCCAAAATATTGTTGACTCAAAGTAAATACTAAAAACCGGGTGGCTTAAATAAATTTTGCAATTTTTTACTCGTATCATTTGTTTCACAATTTAGCTAAACTATTTATTCGTCTCTCTAGACGAGAGTCTAGAGTTAATTACTACTCTTCGTTTTTTAATTTTTAACTCTCTTTCTCAAGCCAAAGTTGTTCGCAAACAAAAATCGAGAGCATTCGACGAAAGTCAAAACTCTTACATTATAGAAAACTCATTTTACCAATATTTGAATATTCGATAAAAGACAATCGATACATTCTATAGTCAAAAGCCACCATAAGCTTTTGATAAAACAGATGCAGTCATTTGAGTGCAAGAGGGAAGTATCGGAAGAACGTCTCACGCAGCGCTATATAATTAAATTTTATGTCAAACGGAGACCACCGGAGTCTTTGGCTTTGGAGCAGTTGGATAAATATAATGAACAAAATGGCCCAGCTCAAAGTACAGCTTGCATTATAATTTAAATTCTGTTATTTAATCAGCTGTTCGTTTTACCAAACTTTCAAAGCGCGTCAAATCATACTGAAACTATAGTAAGTAAAGTTAGTGCGTTTTATCGAATTTGTATTTTAATCAGACTACTAGACTCTTGGTTAGCTTAACTTGGAGTTGAGGCTAGGTAGGATTAACAAATTTTAAAAATTGGGTCACTTAATTCTGGTCGGCCGCGATAATTTTGCGATGACGATACCCATAGACAAAGAAGGTAGAACTACTACTACTAGTTCTATATTCTTTGCTATAGAGTAATTGGGCAGCTTAGACGAAATTTTTGATGTGCAAGTTTACGGGTTGACTCATGCAGCCATCGCATATCCCTTGCAGATTCTTCCTGACCAAGATCGATTATTGCTTTTCTTATCATCTCGACAAGACTTTTTTACAGCTTTATTGACTACTGCAGTGGTCAAAACTTTAATGCTAAAATACGTCAAACTTTTCTATTAAAATGTCAGACTGAATGCCTGGCCAAATCTCAAATTATATGGCGAAGCGTCACGAGACAGAAAACCTATATGGAAAATCTTCAAACAAATTCCACTACTATCTCACATTCCATTACTATGTCACGTAAATCCCCATGTTACTTAGAGCCTCCAGGTCTCTTTGTTTCAATGATTGGCCAAATGCCGTAACACCAATTTGTGCTTATGTCCTTGTTGATCGCATAAAGCATGATGCAACTTTTCCGAACTTTTTAAGGTTAAGGTGGGCTCTGTAGGAAATATTGGAAAACAGGAATGTTGTGTTTACGGGGATTTTGGCGCTGGACGATTTGAGGTTCGAACCAGTGACCTATGGGATGGGAAGCACTGCTCCGCTTTGTCATACCGAAATCTTAGTTGCAATCGAGCGGTAATGATTTCCGTTGCTCGTTGAAAATAAATCTAGGTTACTGTAAAGAACTCAAAAAGCGATCGTTGGGCAAAACATTGTAATTATCTATTTTAGATAAAACGTTTCTCCATCTAACAATCCCGACAATTTTGTTTACGCTAAATTTAAAGTTAAAAGGAATAGTCCATAAATTCCAAAATAATTTGTTCTTTATTTAAGTAATCTTGGTCTTTTCTTTTCTAAGCACTATGAGTCTTGATAAGCTTTGCTTCTCCATCACATTCGAAAGTGACTTCAATACCATTTGGCAGCCATGATCTTGACCAGATGCTGATATCACACAGCTTAGTGTTGCCGCTACCATCGACTAGTTCAGCACGATATTTATCCAAGGAACCAGCCACAACCTGAGTACTTGCCGAAAGTATTTTGTTCAGACTGCAAAGTACTCAAGTTGAAGATAAGCCTATTAAAATTCATTTAGTACCACACTTACCGATAATTCGGACCATCACCAGCGGCCAATTTGGTCAAAGAAGCGTTCAAAGTAGTCTTGGCGTTCTCCAATTCATTACCGCTCAGCTCTTTGGGCGCACCCAGGGCTCCCAGTCCCTGTGGATTAGCCTGGACAACAACCGCACAAACAGCCACACAGACCAGGAAAGTTTTCGTAAAGAACATTTTTTTAGTAGCTTTCTTTGCAACGCTTCGAGAACTTGAAATCAACTGAGGCTGCTTTCAAAACTATGCTCAATTTATAGGCTCTGGTTATGGGCGCGACTTAATCAATTGGAACAAGAGCTGAGCAAAGAAATATTATCAAACCTGACCCTATGACAAATTCAAATAAAATATTATAATGATTGCAAAGTAAACTTTGTTTTGTAATTTAATGTTAATTCTAAGCAAACATAATAAATTATACCTTAAAAAAAATAAAAAAAAAAGATTTTAAAGTACGTAATTTTTTTTTATTTTATATGTTGGCAGAAATACCTTTTTAGTTTAGTTTGACGGAGTGCAAACATATCGGAATAGTTTGCGATTTCGCTAAGCTATTCAAAGCTAATCTAAAGTGTCATTTCGCAAAAACCTAATTTTGATTTTACTGCTTCGTTGGGAGCTTCTTCATCGCTGAATGTTTCCACCTGATTATCACAATTTTGTCATAGAGATTTGCACGTTCCGTTCAAAGTGATAGACGAAACCAACTCATAAGTGGCCAAAGACTCCACAATTTTTATAACAAAACGATCAGGACGACGGAAAGAGAAAGTTTCTTTCTTTTCCTTTTTTCCTTTTCAATTGGTTTCCTAATATTTGGCAATCCACACCAACGTCTGCAGCTGTTGAAGGGCGTTACCTAGTCCAATGGCTGCGCGAAAACTTGATTGCTCTTGTTCGCACACCTTTTGGTACCGGGGGCATTTTCAGAACTTCAGCTTCGTTTGTGATGAGCTGCTAACTTTTTGTTTTGGTTATAAGTGTAGAAAACTTAAAAAGTCGAAGAGTGTGGCATTTGAGTTATCTCACCCAACAAACCGATTATCTTCAATACGCTTCCCTCTCAAGCTTCCACCGCTAAGTATTACTTCCTGAGGAGAAGAAAGCATGAATTCCACAGCTAGATTCTTATCTTTGATTTAAGTTGTTTCGCTCGCGCCCAGCGCCATGCAACAATTTCATTTGCGAACTTAGTAGGATGTAAATCAATTTTAATAAAATTTCTCTTTCGTATGATCTATTCAATCTATCAATCACTTCTTCTATCTTAAGTCATCTTGACTGGCCACTTCGAGCATCCTTGACCAATCCTGTATTATAAGACACCCACTTGGTCTATTGGCAGGTTTTTGTGATATATTGTAAAATTTGTATCTTGCGTTTACCTCGTTGTAAGCTCGTTTTAATCCTAAGTCCGAATAAAATACTGGAATATATGCATCATATTGGAGTTTTGGGAGAGCACTAAGCCGTGAAGGGGGCACAACAGATCCACTTGGGTCGCAGGTACATCTTTACACCCATTACTGATAATAATAATCTTGCTTGTTTCAACTTTTGTTTTGTAAATCCAAGTATCTGCCTAGTTTTTGACTTGAGTTAGTGCATATCCTTAAGCTAAAGACACGGATTAGTTCATATACATATATATCCTCTCTCTATTGACTCTTCAAAATATGACTGCAAATGGCCTCCCAGCTCCTAAGCTCAACGGAAAACTTTGAGCAGAAAAATCAAATAGGCTCAATTAGCACCCCAGTCGCCCACGACCTTATATCCCAAATCACTCTTCTTGACCATATGGTAAAGGCAAAAGCTCTCCACCTCTCTTGCCATACCGTCAGGGTGCTCTTTCGTCGGCACCGCTGTGATTTGGTGCTACTTGATTCGTTTGCCAGCAGATCCAGGAATGCCATATTGGCTAATACGAGAGCTGCCGAATTGCACCCATTGCCGTAAGACGATATCGTCATTCCAGGGATTATAGAACTTATGAAAAAAGGATGCTAGACCACTTACATTTCTCTCGAGTCTCGTCAATATTTGCCATAATGCCTTTCGCCATTACCAGCGTGATTCAGATGGTGCTTTAAGATCAGCCTCCGATCTAGTAGCACGCCAAGGTGTCGAACTGACGGTCCATGAACTACACTCGGAACTCTGGCAGTTTCGACCTTTTTTCAGCTGCTAAGGTCTTCCTTTATTTTTTTTTTTAGGGCACCAGTGTCAGACCGTTCTTTCCTAAGCAGTCAGTAAGTGAGTTGATCAATGCGTTGGTTCGACGTTACTGGAATGGTATTCGCAATGGTCGCGCCGTCATGCATTGTGTCCCAAAATGTGGGACTCAACAACGACTCGAGTGGTACGTCACCGGAAGTTATACATTGTTTTCGATCGCTAGAGGTATTGTACAGGAAGACCTCATTTCAGTTCGATCTCATGGTAGAAATTGATATTCCAGACTAGTTGAACAGATAATATTACAACTGTCTCCACCACCTTCTACTTTATTCTAATAGCCACCATCTATTACTCTTCTATCGGGTACGTTCAAAATTTTAATATTTAACAAACAAAACAAATAAATCTAGAAGGCGTTTTGTGTACTTGAAAAAATAGGCAGGGGTTTTATTGTCACTACATTCATATGCTTTCATATAACTACATGTAATAACAATAACATATACATAGGTACTAATACATTTTGAAACTCCACGGAACAAACTACTCGAAATACTTCACAGATAGTATAAACATTAACAATGGGTTGCAATTCTTCACCGATGGCTTCCGGTTTGAATAAATACAAAGCACCGTGCCGTATTGGAAACTGGTATGAAGATGTGTTAACAAATGAAGTAAGTAACAAAATGTTTAAATCCTTACAGCTATAGTATATTTTTTTTTTTTCGCAGATTAAAATACAAAAACTTAAGGAAAAGCGCGATAAAAGACAGCTCATAGTAGAAAAGGCGCATAATATGTTTGGAAAGCTTCTTAAAGAAGTCGAATTGAAAACAACCAAGGACAATATTTATTTTGGCTCGATTATACAAATAATGCCGTACAAGATGATGATATCGGATTTGAATACTATTGAAAGTCCAGCGCTCTCCATATGCGTTAATGAAAAATTCGTCCATCGTCAGGATACGTTTGGTGAAGATTGCGAGGTGCTTGTAGCCCATGTAACACAACCACTAGTGCGCACCTGTTTTAAAATTGTCGCTTGCGATTCGAATGAAGATCTAGAGACTAATATTATGTTTGGTCAAAAGTTTCGCATACAATTACTTGACTCCAATGAGGATCCATTGTATTTGTACAGTGCTCCTAAGTGTTCCGATTTAAGTATGGTCATTAACAAAGCACATACTACTAAAGTCAGTGGACAAGATACACTACCATTGGGTGTGATCAAAGGCAGCGTAAGTCTTGTAAATAGTTGATAGTTTCTACCCAAGTCTATATGATATGCCTCTTTGCAGCATTGTGGAGCTGGTTGCGATGTGCCACGGGCACTAACCTATTGGTATTGCATAGATGAGAATCCTTTAATGCGTCATAAACAGGCCCCAGTGCCCGTAAGTAATATAAACTTGATGAAACACCTAAATCGAATTTATTTTTTACAGAACAACAAACCGGTAGTTATAGTTCATATGGTCACCAATCAAAATTTGGCCGTCGAAAATGCTTTTGTGGAAACTCTATTTGGCCGTGAGTATATTGCATGCGTGCAAACCTATCGCAATATCCATAAGCGTGAAACATGGAAGAATGTCTGGATGATTAATATCCAAAATATTGTTGACTCAAAGTAAATACTAAAAACCGGGTGGCTTAAATAAATTTTGAAATGCACTATTTGAAATGCAATTTTTTACTCGTATCATTTGTTTCACAATTTAGCTAAACCAAACGTCTCTCTTTTAATTTTACCAGAGAGTTAATTACTACTCTTCGTTTTTTATTTTTTAACTCTCTTTCTCAAGCCAAAGCTGTTCGCAAACAAAAATTGAGAGCATACGACGAAAGTCAAAACTCTTACATTATAGAAAACTCATTTTACCAATATTTGAATATTCGATAAAAGACAATCGATACATTCTATAGTCCAAAGCCACCATAAGCTTTTGATAAAACAGATCCAGTCATTTGAGTGCAAGAGGGAAGTATCGGAAGAACGTCTCACGCAGCGCTATATAATTAAAATTTATGTCAAACGGAGATCACCGGAGTCCTTGGCTTTGGAGCAGTTGGATGAATATAATGAACAAAATGGCCCAGCTCAAAGTACATGTACGCGCGATTTGTTTAAGAGTTTTCCAAAGTTTCGAAATTTGCACAGCTGTAGCTGCTATTTATATAAAGAATGTTTACAATTGATAGATATCAATAGATTTTTAATCTTGATATTATGATTAACTTTTTAATCTCTACAAAATGCTTGCATTATAAATTAAATTCTTTGATCAGCTGTTCGTTTTGCCAAACTTTCAAAGCGTGTCAAATCATACTGAAACTATAGTAAGTAAAGTTAGTGCGTTTCATCGAATTTGTATTTTTATCAGACTACTAGACTCTTGGTTAGCTTAACTTGGAGTTGAGGGTAGGAAGGATTAACAAATTTTAAAAATTAGGTTACTTAATTCTGGTCGGCCGCGATAAATTTGCGATGACCTATAGACAAAGAATATAGAACTACTACATTCTTTGCTATGGAGTAATTGGGCTGCTTTGACGAAATTTTTGATCTGCAAGTTTACGGGTTGACTCATGCAGCCATCGCATATCCCTAGCAGATTCTTTTTCCTGACCAAGATCGATTATTGCTTTTTCTCTACAAGACTTTTTTACAGCTTTATTGACTACTGCAGTGGTCCAAACTTTAATGCTAAAATATGTCAAACTTTTCTATTAAAATGTCAGACAGAATGCCTGGCCAAATCTCAAATTATATGGCGAAGCGTCACGAGACAGAAAACCCATATGGAAAATCTTCAAAAAAGTTCCACTACTATCGCACATTCCATTACTATGTCACGTAAACCCCCATGTAACTTAGAGCCTGCACAAGGACTCTTTGTTTCAATGATTGGCCAAATGCGAATTATTCTAGTCATGAGACTGCCATCTAACGATAACTGGGCAAGGAATCCTTTGGAGATGGGAGCTCAGCTTACTCGATTAACGCACCGTAACACCAATTTGTGTTTATGTCCTTGTTGATCGCATAGAGCTTGATGCAACTTTTCCGAACTTTTTAAGGTTAAGGTGGCTTTTGTATGGTGGGAAATATTGGAAAACAGGATTGTTGTGTTTACGGGGATTTTGGCGCTGGACGATTTGAGGTTCGAACCAGTGACCTCTGGGATGGGAGTGCAAGCCAAGCACTGCTTCGCTTTATCATACCGAAATCTTAGTTGCAATCGAGCGGTATTGATTTCCGTTGCTCGTTGAAAATAAATCTAGGTTACTGTAAGGAACTCAAAAAGCGATCGTTGGTCAAAACATTGTAATTATCTTTATGGTTACAAATATTTTAGATAAAACGATTCTCTATCTAACAATCCCGACAATTTTGTTTACGCTAACTTTAAAGGAAAAGTCATTAATTTCCAAAATAATTTTTTCTTTATTTAAGTAATCTTGGTCTTTTTTTTTCTAAGCACTATGAGTCTTGATCAGCTTTGCTTCCCCATCACATTCGAAAGTGACTTCAATACCATTTGGCAGCCATGATCTTGACCAGATGCTGATATCACACAGCTTAGTGTTGCCACTACCATCGACTAGTTCAGCACGATATTTGTCCAAGGAACCAGCCACAACCTGAGTACTTGCCGACAGTATTTTGTTCAGACTACAAAGTTCTCAAGTTGAAGATAAACCTTTTAAAAATGCATCTAGTACCACACTTACCGATAATTCGGACCATCACCAGCGGCCAATTTGGTCAAAGAAGCGTTCAAAGTAGTCTTGGCGTTCTCCAATTCATTACCGCTTAGTTCTTTGGGCGCACCCAGTGCTCCCAGTCCCTGTGGGTTAGCCTGGACAACAGCCACACAAACAGCCACACAGACGAGCAAAGTTTTCGTAAAGAACATTTTCGTAGTAGCTTTCTTTTCAACGCTTCGAGAACTTGAAATCAACTGAGGCTGCTTTCAAAACTATGCTCAATTTATAGGCTCTGGTTATGGGCGCGACTTAATCAAATGGAACAAGAGCTGAGAAAAGAAATATTATCAAACCTGACCCTGTGACAAATTCAAATAAAATATGTTAATGATTGCAAAGTAAACTTTGTTTTGTAATTTTATGTTAATTCTAAGCAAACATAATAATTTATACTTTAAAAAAAAAGATTTTAAAGTACGTAATTTTTTTTTTTTTTTGATGTATTGGCAGAAGTACCTTTTTAGTTTAGTTTGACGGAGTGCAAACATCTCGGAAAAGTTTGCGATTTCGCTAAGCTAATCAAAGCTAATCTAAAGTGTCATTTCGCAAAAAACATAATTTTGATTCTACTCCTTCGTTGGGAGCTTCTTCATCGCTGAATGTTTCCACCTGATTATCTCAATTTTATCATAGAGATTTGGACGTTCCGTTCAAAGTGGTAGACGAAAGCAACTCATAAGTGGCCAAAGACTCCACAATTTTTGTAACAAAACGATCAGGACAACAGAAGGAATTAATTTAGAGATTCTTCTGCGCGCTCTCAGTTTCTTTCTTCTTCCTTGTATTGAATTGTTTTCATAAGCATTGAAGTTATGAAATATAAGGAAGGTGTACAAAAAAAATGTATACAACGGTGTAGAAATTAAGAAATGTACAGGGCGCTGATAGAACTCGCCTTTTCGGGCTCAATGCTGATAATCATTAGGTGATTTAACCTGTCCTCGCCCATGGTGGATCTCAATTTATTATATCCTGTACCGTATGGTACAAAGGGTATATTAAGTTTGTGTAAGCCGAAAATGTATGTAACATATAGAAGGAGACGTCGTAGACACCCCAAAGTTACCTAAAATATGATCAGGGTGAATTGAGAAGTCGATATACCCATGTCCGTTCGTCTGTCCGTATGAACGCCTAGATCTCAGAGATGGTAAGAGCTAGAGTAATCAAACTTTCACATATTATTCCATAGCAGACAAGTTTATTTTATTATTTTAATATCGGGGATAAATAATATAGCTCCCATATGAGTGTTTGAGACGACCTCGACAAAAAAAGTTTTAAATGGATAATTCGTTTTTTCACAAAGATTTCGTAAACATATTTGGTATTCCAAAGTTTTTTATAGTTTCGAAGCACTATACCAAATTTTATTAAAATCGGTTGACTATATCATATAGCTCCCAATAGGACCGATCGGCCAAAATAATTTTTTTAAAGCAAAATTCGCTATATTTCGTTTTTTAATATAGATATCGTAACCAGATTTGGCGTTTGGAAATTTTTTAAGCAATGTACCAAAATTTAATTAAAATAGGTTGACTATATCATATAGCTCTCATAGGACCGATCCGTCAAAAACAAATTTTTTGCTTAAAAATTCTTTTGTTTTTTTACTCGCTTCTCAATTTAATCGGAGTAACTTTTTATTCGTCTCTCTTTTAATTGTACATTGTACCAGAGAGTAAATTACTACTCTTCGTTTTGTATTTTTTAACTCTCAAAACTCATTTTCCCAAAATTTAAATATTCGATAAAGGACAATCGATACAATGCATTCTATAGTCGCGCTCCACTCTTCGGTCTTTCCGTACGATTACCTAGATCACTAAGTGGACTTATGACGTCAAGGGAAACAAGGTTAGAACAAAGATTTGTCAAACTGAACTGCTGTAGCGCAACAGAATCGGTTTATTGTGATGAACCACTTGGGTGTGGAAGTGGGGAAACTTTCGAAGAAAGATATGCTGTCATCTGAGTGCAAGAGGAAAGTATCGGGAAAAAGAGCCTGAGAATGTTGAATTATGGATTAAGGTTTATACTAATTTCGAAAATGTTTCGCACGATTTGTTTAAGAGTTTTGCAAAGTTTCGGAAATTTGCATAGCTGTAACTGCTGTATATATAACGATTGTTTACAAAGATTTTTAATTCTGATATTATGACTAAGGTTTTTAGCTCGACAAAATACATACACTATAAATTAAATTCTGCTATTTGATCAGCTGTTTGTTTTGCCAAACTTTCAAAGCGTGTCAAATCATACTATTATAAGTAAAGTTAGTATGTTACCGAATTTGTATTTTAATCAGATGTCAAGCCAATATCCTCATGGTTCAAGAACATAGAAAAATATAGAATTTATTGGTATTGGTTAGCTTAACTTGCTTGAAAAATGGTTACCAAATAGTATGTACTAAAAGATCAAATCTCTCCAAAATAACATAGAATATCTCTCTAAGGCGATTGTTATTTCGTTAATAATAATTGGAGGTATAAGTAGACATAGAGAGATACCAAAGGGGCTTTAGAAACCAAATTAATTAAAGTTACGCCGCTCTCTAGCCAAGTATTTTTTGAAATTCCTTTACTCGAAATCTTACTTAAGACGATTAAATAGACCTCAGGGTTCACGCTACAATTGTGCCCGAACCAAAACATTGTTTTAAGTATTTAAAGTAATGGGAGATATTTAATTTAGTATCTTATATGCTATCCTTTGAATAGATTAGAGTATCAGAAATGTCTGCTAGGTAAGGGAAATCTCCTAAACGATACTCTACAAATAAAGAACTTGTGGATTCATACATTGGATCTATAACAAATCTATAACAAGCTTGGCCGTTTGGTACACGATATGATGATAAAGAATAGCAAAAATTTCCACCTACTCTAATGTAATTACATCTATTTCTATAAAAAAAAGCATTTTGCATTAAAAATCATTTTTTATTCAATCAGCTGCTGATTATCCTCAAATTTGGTACAGAGCCTGGGTAACTTAAAATTATTCTGAGTGCCCAACGAGAACAAACAAAATCTTCATTTAAAAATATTTTTTTCGGACGCTCCGATTGTACCTCTATGATACTATTTAATATAATTCCTTTATCGAAAAAATAAAATGTACTAATAATAAGGGACCTAATCCAAATGTTTGGTGGGCCTAGCTGCTAGACGTTCATCCGAACGGACATGTCAATATCGTCAAACTGATCCTAGAAAAGCCACCAAAGTCAACTTCTCCTCATATGCTACATACAATCGCACCAACTAAGTATACTTCTTATCTCACAGTACAGGGTGTACAAATTATTTGAATGACTTTTGCCATGCAAACTCTTTAATGACATAAGGTTATCTAACTAAAATAATTCAAACCTAATATAAGTTGTTAATGTATTTATTTTTAAATCTGTAAATAAATTCCGGACATAACTAAAAATTTTTCAGAATAAGTTTAAAAAGTTAAATAAGCAAACTAAAATTATTTGCACTATTGGATGCTTAAAATCGGCTTATTGAATTGAATTCACTCTCTAGCCATAAATTGTATAAAGTAAGGAACCCCGAAATAAGCTAAAAAAAAACAAATTTAAACTTTTGGATAAGCTTTAAAGTTGGTTAAACCTGTTTATCTGTATTCTAGGCTAGCAGATTAAAAATTTACATAAATTATTTTCTACAAATATCTAAAAGATGGGAATAAATATCGATAAGTAGACTATGAATTCTCACTTATTAAGGTCTAATATGCATATTGTGTTTGGGGTGAATCATCTAATTTCTTGACATCTACAAAAAGACGACAAGACTGAACAGGGTTGCCAGTAAAAGTTACGGCAGTATAGCCATCTGGCGGACGGAATATAGCCAAAAGTAGCCAACTTCCTATATAAAATAGCTAAAAGTAAATGAATCGAAAATTAACTCTCATATTTATTTTCTAACCCTTTTTTGATAGTTGAGTACTTTTTACGCAATACTGTGGATATTAAGTTATGTAATAAAATTTTTTACATACATACTTGTTAGTAATTATGTTTTGCGTAGTTATTGGTGGTAATTATTCTAATTTTGGGATTGGGTAATTACTTTAATTTTGGGAATACGACGTAAAAATTCAGTGCTCTAATTTTTTTATTGGTCAAGTCACAACCTCAAGGGACATGGATCGCAAAGAATCTTATAGTTAACAGAGCTAAATTATCTTCACTAATCTCTGTTTAAATATCTGTGCTTAGAAGTACAATAAGTCTTTGCTTATAAACTGCTTAGACTCTGCTTAAAATCTCCGTCTACAGTACGAACTCTGCTTAAAGTAATAAACCTCTGCTTACAACATATATGTATGTATCATATGTATGTACTACAGTACATATGTATATGATGTATATTTTTGTATATATGCGAAGAGAGTTGATAAGTGACGAAACGCGCGGGAAATCAGAATAATAGCCAAAAAGTAGCCAAGATTTTGAGAAAATAGCCATTAAAATAGCCATAGCCAAGAATGATATTTTTTCTAGCCACAGCTGATCAAATATAGCCACTTTGGCTATAAATAGCCAATACTGGCAGCCCTGAGACTGAAGCCCAGGCGATATCTGCGCAATCGATATCTGAGTCGATACTATCATTTTGAATGCCTACATACTAAGAATTAGTCAGTTTATAATGGCTCTAAATTAAAAATTTTAAAACTTTTGAGTATGAAAATGAAAAAAATTACTATATGTATATACAAATTATTTGTAAGAACTTTAAATCGAAAAATTTTGTGTCAATATACATACCCATCAATATTATTATATTGATATATAATTTCACCAAAATTTTGTATGTGGTTTGAAACCGAATGATTTGTTGGGAGTAAAATCAAATTGTCTTGACAAAGCAGGTTGAAAAGGGAACACAAATTTTAATTTTTTTAATATTCCTAGATTTAATCTATGCCAATCGTGATAAATTTTAATTAATACGATGTAATAGAAAGACTCGAAAAAGAGTAAAATAACGGAAGAAAAAGTTTGAAATTGGAAGCTCGAAAAAACGAATAGAATTTGCTAGTTTTTCATTTCCGGACCATAGCTGATAATTTCACGATTTTTATATACAGAATTATAAGAATGACGATACCAGATATATCCAAATACAATCTTTACTTACTGATAGTTAGGCTCTCCAACGGCTGCCAATTTGCTTAGAGATTTATTTAAAGGATTCTCAGCCACCTTCAATGCATTGAGAGGTTTACGATTTTGAAGTAATATTGAAAAATTGATAATTTCGTAAAATTTTGAAAAACAAAAGATTATACATTTAACTATATTTGCGAATGTATCTTTTTTAAATAAATAACAAAAATGAACACTATAATATTTTTCGAAATAAAATTTTCAGGAGTTCTTTCGTTATAGCCCAAAAAATGAACCTCGAAAATATCGAAGCTGTTGCAAGCCTGTTTCAATGTTGGAGTCTATTCTCAATACGGTTATATAATTTTTTTTTTTTTCAAATTTCAGCTTTCAAAGAATAGCACGCTGCCCTAGAATCTTATTTTACTTAAAGAATATAAATAAATATGAATATTTGATGACATTTCAATAAATATTCATATTTGTGTTAAATAGAGTATTCAAGCAGCTCATCGATTATAGTTGCCAAAGTGGTACAAAAACAAACCAAAAAAAAATTTAATAGAAATAAAATCTTCTAAAATACAAAATAATAATCTAGGTTTTATTTGTTTATGAATAGAAGCATAACCGGTTCGTTAATGAATATGCAAGAAGAGAAACAATTGTTTAAATAATTTTTTTTCAACAAGTTGCATACATCAAGTTGTGGACATCTTAAGGTTATCTTATCAATAAAAAACGCCTGTGGGTTCAAATTGCTAATAGAATTATATTTTAATTAAAAAATAAATTCTGATTAATCGTGCTATACTGAGCATCTATCAAAAATAGAACTACAACAAATAATGCATAATCTAAAAATTAAAAAAAAAAACTTGATAAGATTTAAGTCATATGCAGTATGATTTGCATATATTAAAATATTATAAAAAAATTAAAATGTGATTAGTAAATATTGGTGACATTCTTAAGTCAGAAATAATATTTTTTACACTATAAAAAAAAACTTTGAGCTTTATAGGAAAATGTTTAATGATAGTAACAATTTTGTTTACGAATTTTTATTTATTTATGTACTTGCGATAGAATTGATAAATAAGCAGCTTCTCGGAATAAAATAACAATGACTCTAAATTTACTAAAACTATATCTTTTGAATTTTTAGACCATACATTACCTAAAAAATTATATTTTTGATGGTAACTTCAGAATTTTGAGTGTTTTTGAGCTTCGGATTTGAATTGATGTTAAAAACCATAAATCAACAAAAAAATGTTGTAGGTTTATTAAAGATTATCTAGGAACGCTGGTATGTAGAAACTTTTTGAATCCCGGCTTCAAATTCTGCGGAACTAATAAAAGTGACTCAACTTTTGTTATATTGGGCCTCTTCACTATTGGATCGAAGTCCGATAGCTTTAAAAATAGCCACCTAATTCCTGAATAGGCTACTACTACCCAGAGGCTTCGAATGCTCGAATTTTATAATCTTTTAATATCCATAGTTTCCGCTAGAACATAATAATCGTAACAATTTTGAAATATAAATTTATGTCCTTGAAAACAAGAACTATATGGGAACTTTTCTCACTAATCGTAGCTGCAATTCCGTAGCTAGCAGGTACCCCTACTGATAATCTCAAAACGAAACACATTTTTTTCATAATACAAACACTTTATTTGCTCGACTTGGCACCAATATGTAATTCCATTGATATACTCGTACTTAGGCGCTGTGATGCTTCACCACCTGCCCTTCCGGGAAATTGAATGTGACCTTGATGCCATTTTCCAGCCAAGGTTGAGACCAGATTTCTACCTGTCCCTCTTTGGTAGCCTTGTTTTCATCGAGCAACTCAACATCATATTTGTACAGACTGCCGGAGACGACTTGCACGGTTGCGGACTTGATCTTGCCCAACCTAAGTTGAAGCGTAGGCGTTAAAGTTTTAAAAAAATAAATACATATCTAAATAAATCAACTACTTACGTATAGTTTGGACCATCACCGGCAGCCAGCTTGGTAAGAGAATTGTTTAAAGTCTTTTCAGCAGCCACCAAATCATCACCTGAAAGCTCTTTGACACCGCCGGGAATCTAGAAGATCAATATTGTGACGTCACAGATTAAATATGACATTTGCATTGAAACTCACATTAGCAGCAACAATAGTAAGGGCTAGACCCAGAACAAAAATTACTTTTGATGAGAACATATTCAAGACTTGGTTTGTTACGGCACAGAGAGCTGTTTCAGACTGAATACGCGACAACAAACCGGCTCTGCTTTTATAGAGATGCGAACAAAAGTCGCGAAAAATACGGAGAGCGTCTATTTAGTGCTCATTGTGTGGATTTCATTTTGTTTCTAGTTTTGTTTTCCGAGTAATTATCACCGTTGAGAGAGTCGCGAGGCAAACAGAGCGTTTGTCAAAATCATATACTATGCATATATAATATAAACATATCTATTGTCTACAGACCCGTCGAGAGGTAGCGTCAACAGGGGCATTCCCCCCGGGCACGAAATTGTTCATAGGCGCACGGTGAAATTACTCTCGTACTGTCGTAATTTAATTTAAAGGTATAAAAGATGGGCCGGTACATTAACCCCCAGGACGGATTATCGCCCTACGCCCCTGCTTGTCTGTATGCGATATGAGTAATTATTTAATGACTCGTATAACCTGTATGTGAATCGAACTTCTCTCTATAAAATCGCTGCGAAGCGCTATCTTAATCCAAATATGATTTGTTTGCCCAGGTCAGGAGTTTATAACATTTTTAGGAAAAACCGGTGCTCAGATTGCAATTTACCTTGTGATAAGCTGCGTATCATATAATGTCAATTAGTGTCAATTTGTTTAAACAAAGAGAACAAGCTACATTATTATCAATAGACTTTTTCATCCATTTTGCTGGGTTTTGTAAATATTTCTGGACTCGGAGCCCGCAGAAAATTTCAATTATACGGCTAATATTATCGCAAATGACTCTTAAATGTGTCTATATTTAAGACTAATATGCAGTCAATTTTACACATTGCGGTTTTTGTTAAAACAAGAAAGTAACGCCCCTTATATAAATAAATACTCTAAGTGCAATAAAAATCAGGGCTGCATAACGCTTAATATTTAATACACCAAGCCAAAAAATTGGTTTCAAAGCTTATCCGTTTCAAATAGTATTTCTTTTTTAATTATAATCGAAAAAAAAATGCGAACAAGCTTTGAACTAAAGTGGATCTAAAATTCAAAGTTAATATGCAAAAAAAAAAATAATAATTCAACTCAAAAAACCGCCTTACTAGGGGGCTCCACCTCCTGTGCGTATTCCTAATAAGAGCCGAGGGTTTTCGATTTTCCTTTTCTTTCTCTTCACTTTTTCCGGTTTTTTGGTGCACTTTTTTTAATTGCATCTGATAGTCGCTCTTTGTTTTGAAAATCTCATTAGTTTCGGTTTCATTGTTTTCAATTTAATCAGCATTAAAATTTTTTTTTTCTTTATCCGTAAGACCACAACAAGTTCAAAATTGAACGCGAGAGTGAGCAAAAAAAAATACATGGTGGGTAAACCACAAGCCTTTACGCATGAGAGAGGCGAAAAAATGGAATGACAAAGACTTTGGTCATGCAAAGATTCTTAAAAAGAAACCACTTATCCCCGAAAGCACAGACTACAGCTTACCGCAGGAACATTTCATAACCAAATTCAGAGCCTATATTCCAACCAGGGAGGAGTGGAATATAGGAGCGGGCAAGCGGGCTCGATAAAGGTATACACGGACGGTTCCAAGCTAGACGACCGCCTAGGCGGAGGCGTCTACGTTGAGGATTTCAATGTTAGAACTGCTATTCGACTACCGGACCACTGTAGTGTTTTTCAGGCAGAGGTCACTACAATCCGGGAGACTTTAATAACAATAAGAAATCTACAAGTTCGAAATAAGAACTTATGTACTTCGGACAGCCAAGTGGCTATTTAGTCCCTAGGTTCGACTTAGTGCATGAAGTCAGTGAATAACTGCCGCGTGCCCCTAGATGAGATGGCTAAGCTGTTTTCAATTCATCTCATTTGGGTCCCAAGACAAAGGGACTTCGAGGGAAACTGTATTGCGGATGAACTGGCTAGACAAAGAACTACCAGCATCATGCTTCCCCACCATGACTTCTGTAGAAGCTGTGGCGATAAGGAGGAGCTGGAGACAGTGGAACACTTTTTCTGTCATTGCCCTGGGCTGGGCAGTAAAAGACTTAGGTTCCTAAAGTCACACTATTTTCACGATTTATCTCAGCTCTCTGAACAGAGACCAAAAACCCTTTTTAGGTTTATTCAGGTCGGATGTCTTCTTCACCTATTATAGTTATCGCAACGGGCCTATCCTTAGCCTAAGTGAGTTGGGACGTTAGTCCCAACAGCCGCCCTAACCTAACCTAACCTAACTCGAAATAATTTTTTTGTTGTGATTTTAATAGCACAACCACACTCAAAAGAAAATCAGTTTTTGAGTTCGGTGGTCAATAAGTGTTTACCCCTTGTTCTTGGATTCGCTGTATTCCAATCCAAGGTGAAAAAAAAACTTCATTAAATATCTTTTCTGATAAAAACTCAAATTTTCCATCTTTCTTGGAACGATGACGCGTTAAATCTATTCCCGATTCTTACATTTTCAGTTTTGAGCAATTTTAGGGTACACCAAAGTTTCTTACATTTTCAAAAACATCATATTTAAATAGGAAAAAAACTATTTAAATCCTTATATGATTGGTGAGTTTTTGAAGCTTCGCGGAACAATAACTTTAAATTGTCACTACGCTCCAAAGACACTACTACTCGAAATCGAAATACAGAACAGGCCTAGTTCCATCCGAAACTAATCAGAAATTTCTTGTGCTGACAGCCCTGTCTGAAAACTTCACAAATTACAAAACAAAACTTTCCACTACACAAAACGCGTTGTTTGATAAATAAATATGAGCAATGTTTCTGTTTATCTGGAACTGTTGTATGTACCTAATTTGTTTGTTGATATTCCAACGACAACTTTGCATTTTTATGTTCTGGGAAGTTATTATCAAAAAGTATTTATGTACATAAATCAGTACATTTTTTTTTTTTTTTTGTATGCATAGCTTTAAATATTTTATTTATTTAAGCAAGTAAAACAAACTTACCATAGTAAATATTTATATAGTATAAGTTAAATTAAATTTCAGATATATCCGACAAAAACAGACCCGCTTATTTTTTTTGCGCTGTTTCGATTGCTTCACCAAAACCAACTAAATTTGTTTACAAATTACTCAAATATAAAAGCGACAGTACTCAGAATTTTCTCTTACAGCTGCGGCATGAAAATAAAGAGATATCTTTGAACTCTCTTTAACGCTGACACATCCAGCTTAATCTTATCAATGTACTTACAGCGAAGAGCTTAATTTATGAAGAAAGACATTATCGGGGTCAATATTAAGATTGCAAATATTGATTAGCAATACTTCAATACATTTTAGCAATACTTAGTTAATACTTGTGTGTATATAATGCATTGCAATTTATTTATCTAACAAATTAGCTGAATCATTAAAGTGACATCAAATTATACAAAAACAAAAGTTTATATATTATAGTTGATATAAAGTCGTATAGTTAAGTTCTTTGTATAATAGATTGTTAATTAAGTATTTAGTATTCATTTAGCTTGATAGAGTAAAATGAGAGACATCTCTAATTCCGGCTCGAAAATTTTGGTGGTTGATTTTATTAAGAGTAACTACCCTCAGTGGCTTTAATACTTACTCACTTAAACTACCCTTAGTTCTTAAGATTCTCACGAATATCGTTGGAAAAAGAGAATGTTGCATAGGGATATTACTTAAATTGTTATTAATTAAAAAATAATGCCCTTGCGTTTTTTCTGTAGATCATATTTTGATAAGGTATACCATTTAAAGATTAGTTTATCATAAAAAAATGTTAAGGCGGAATTTTTTTTTTACAGTATAACTTTTTTTTACGTTTTTTTAATCTATTTGGAAAAGGAAAATATTATATTATAGCTTAGAAGAAAAACGGCTCTCTAGTGCTCTACGCCTCTCACAACCAAACAAAAAATGTCATTCACTTGAAATTTGGTACAGATGTTCGGGAAGAGTGTACCAACACAACAAAACAAAAAAATCAAAAATTTAAAAGTCGCCTTACTTTTTGAACACACCTCGTATATATAAAAAAAATTAAATATTTTTATTTAATAGAATTTAAACAAATTATAAATATAAATAGAGAATAAAATAAAACACAAAACAAAATATTGAAGATGATATTGAAACAAAATATTCACCTATAAAAGCTAATGTTGTCATGATCGATAAACTTATATCTCGAGAAACATGAAAATATATTTCAAAATAAATGAAATTCAATCATCAATGATCACCATAAATAACCAATTTTTGTTCTGTTAATTTGTTTAAAATTTATTTATTTTTTTTTCCTTAGGATTAAGATTTTTAAATATACTTTCCTTGACTACACGACGACAATACGCCTTAAATTCTTATTCATAACTTTAAAAATATTCCTATTCTTACCTAGACCGAAAAATATGTAATTGGGATAGCATTTGTATACCCTGGTACAAAGGGTATATTAAGTTTGTGCAAGCCGAAAATGTATGTAACATATAGAAGGAGTCGTCGGAGACACCCCAAAGTTACCTAAAATCGAAGAAGAATAAGAAATCGATATACCTATGCCCGTCTGTCCTTTGATCTCAGAGATGGTAAGAGCTAGAGTAACCAAACTTTCACATTAGATCCCACATTATTCCAAAGGAGACAAGTTTATTTTATTTTTTTGATATCGGGCTTACCTTATATAGCTCCCATTAGATGAATAACACTGTCCAACAGTGATTTAGAACTTTTCAAGCAACCTAGTGTACGTTGTAGGTCTTGACGAGTAGATCACGATAGTGTTTTTCAAAATTGTCTAACACCCCCAAATTGAAGTTATCGCTTAAAAACCGTTTTCGGGTACTGCGATCACTCCCACTATCACAACGTCGCCATTTTTCAACTCATTTTCGATTGCTTTGCGGCTTTTGGAAAGAAGAAGATTCAAGCTTTAAGATGATATACACTTGTTTATACTTTATACAAAGCAACTACGAGATTTTTTAAAAGTTATCTAAGATTTACACTTTTTATTCGATTTTCACACTTTGAAGTCATTTTTATATAACATTTTGTTAAAACACCTTTACTTTTTTACATTTAATCTTAAAGATATATTAATTCCGAGTAAGAAAAGTTATGGTTTATTAAAATCGGTCGATAAATGTTTAAGTTACGACGCTTATTGAAACAAGGAAATTAAAATTCCGTCGACAAAAAAAAAGTTTTAGATGGATAATTCGTTTGTTCATGAAGATATCGTAACCAAATTTGGAATAATGCTTAAGAACAATACAAAACTTACAAATGCCAAATTTGGTCGCAATATTTTAAAAAACAAACGAAATACAACAAATTTTGTTAAAAAATCAATTTTTTGACCGATCGTTCCTATGGGAGCTATATGATATAGTTAACCGATTTTGTTGAAATTTGGCGCATTGCTTAAGTGCTCTAAAAAATTTCAAAACTCCAAATTTCAACAAAATCGGTAGACTATATCATATAGCTCCCATAGGAACGATCGGTCAAAAATCGATTTTTTAACAAAATTTGTTGTATTTCGTTTGTTTTTAAAATATTGCGACCAAATTTGGCATTTGTAAGTTTTTTATTGTTCTTAAGCATTATTCCAAATTTGGTTACGATATCTTCATGAACAAACGAATTATCCATCTAAAACTTTTTTTTTGTCGACGGAATTTTAATTTCTTGTTTACAATAAGCGTCGTAACTTAAACATTTATCGACCGATTTTAATAAACCATAACTTTTCTTACTCGGAATTAATATATCTTTAAGATTAAATGTAAAAAAGTAAAGGTGTTTTAACAAAATGTTATATAAAAATGACTTCAAAGTGTGAAAATCGAATAAAAAAAGTGTAAATCTTAGATAACTTTAAAAAAATCTCGTAGTTGCTTTGTATAAAGTATAAACAAGTGTATATCATCTTAAAGCTTGAATCTTCTTCTTTCTAAAGCCGTAAAGCAATCGAAAATGGGTTGAAAAATGGCGACGTTGTGATAGTGGGAGTGATCGCAGTACCCGAAAAACGGTTTTTAAGCGATAACTTTCAATTTTGGGGGTGTTAGACAATTTTGAAAAACACTATCGTGATCTACTCGTCAAGACCTACAACGTACACTAGGTCACTTGAAAAGTTCTTTGATTTTTTTCAATTTTGTAGGACAGTGTAATTCGTTTGTTTATGACATGTTACCAAATTTGGCATTCGAAAGTTTTTTATAGTTCCCAAGCATTGTACCAAATTTGATCAAAATCGGTTGACTATATCGTATAGCTTTCAGACCGATCGGCCAAAATAACTTTTTTTATACAAAATTCCCTATATTTAATTTCTTAATAAAGATATCGTAACCAGCTTTGGCATTAAGAAGCTTTTTAGACTAGCCAAGCATTGTACCAAATCGGTTGACTATATCATATAGCTCCCATAGGGCCAATCATCCGTTTGTTTGTAAAGATATTTGAACTAAATTCGGCATTCAGATTTTAGAGATGTTTAGTTATATCTTTCATATAATAAAACAAAAAAAAAATATTTTAAATAAACCTGAGTTAGCACAGCATGTGAAGGACTAGAGATGTGCCAACTTAGAACTTTGGCGCACCAAGATTCGGATTTTCCTTCATTGTTGTGTGGCTCTATCAAACTACGTCATATGTACTTTTGGTATACATACATATATATATTTCCTGATGGCCCATTCCCTCTCATTTTTATAGCAGCATCTAGGTGTTCAAACGGTCAAACAGACATGGTACGAAAAATAAACGTAAAGTCTCACAAACCAATACTATACAAACAAAAAAAAAGTATCAGAAACATAACTTTTTTTTAATTAATCTTAATTTTTCTTAATTTAAAATGTAAAAGTAAATTAAAGCAAGTATTTATTATATAAGTATAAACAATAAAAATCTATTTTTTTTTTTTTTTTTTTTTTTTATTGGATAGTAGGAGGGGGGAAATCTTCAGAAAGACACCCGGGGAGGGTAGTGTCGGATTCGCATTCTGCGCCTACCGACTAAAACCCCCTCCTATTTGGTTGCCAACCTTTACGGTTCTAAACCTCAGAGTGTGGGGGTACCATCAGAGGGTGTATGAGGGGTGCTTGACGCGGTATATATGAGAGGGGGTGCACGAAGCGGTATATTATGTATGATCGGTTGAACCGATCTCAATTTCCCATTTAGTCGCCTTTTACGACAAGCAGAGGAACACTGAGGTGGTTATTCTTAATCCGCCACCTCACGGATAATAAAAATCTAGTTTCAAAACTGCGTCTAATAGCGAATACTGTTTGAACGAATTGTGAACTGTAAGCGTTGGCTTGTAAAATTTGTTGGTATGAATACGCAGCAAGAAGTGATATCTTTCTCAATGATATTCGTACGCGAAATGTAGCCCTGGCTATTTTTGGGCTTTCAAAGGTTGACGAGGAGCATTAACAAGATGCCGTAAACAAACTTTCAAATAGGATCCCTTTTTATCTTACGGGAAACAAGTTTATATTATTTTTTCGATACCGTTGATAATACATATATCAAATATCGTTACCAAATTTGGCACTCGAAGGTGTACCGAATTTGATCGAAATCGATTGACTATATCATATAGATCGATCGGTCAAAAAAAAAAAGTTTTGCTTAACAATTCCTCTGTTTTTAGTTTTTTATGAAGGCACCGGATTGCAAGCTAGTGGTACAGGGTATCCCGAAGTCGTCTGCGCCCGACTTTACGTACGCCATTTTTTTTTATTTAAGAAACCAAAATATTATTACAATCATATAAGAAAATCCACAAGCTCTTATATATGTATATTGCTATGTATTGAGTTATTTGGTAATGCATTTATAAATAAGCTACGTTGTATGGGCATCCACTTTATTAAACACCTGTGAAATTAAACAATTAAAGGCAGCGTGTGCGTCGCCTACTAAAAACTAGAATAAAAAAATAATTAAATTTAATTGTTTGCAAAAAATAACAAATGTATTCTATCAACGTCAACTAATTACTGGAATTCATTTACCTATCCCATGAGCACGTCCAGCTATTAATTTATCAAATTATTTATCTAATTATCTTGGAAGGATAAAAAATGTTTTAAAAATATGTTTCTTTTGTTTTAAATTAAAAAGGATGTCAAAATTTAAATGAAAATAAACATGTGAAGCCCTTGAGCTGCCAGAATAGAGTTTCTTCTAGAGACAGAGTTTTAAAAAAATAATGGAGAATTTTTCGGCTATATAATTAAATTTAGTCGCTGTATCTCTTATCATTTCTGAGATCTTGGTATCCGTACACACATATCTATAACGACTTAAGAGGCACATCCTGATAATACGGTAGTGAACTTATATAGAGGTCTCCCTTTACTTTATCCAAATGAAAACTTTAAAAATGTCTTGTTAAGAACAAATTTGAACCTCCAAAAATTGTTTACTTTTAAAGAAGATGTTGTTGGAAAATATATTTCGTGTGAAAAATTTAAAAAAATTCAACCTTTCTATACTTTTTCGAAATTAATTCCTCGACCATTGACAAATTTGACGATTTCGTGTAAATCTTTAAACTCCATCAACGAAGCAGGAATCTCACCACTCGACTTAGTTTAAGCTCTCATGCCTCAGCCAAGGACAGGAAAAAAAAAACAATTATCTTATAGTTCCAAACTTTTATAGATTATATAAAAAGTTTGCATAAAACCAGTTAAAATTTTTCTTACCGATCATCATGATATGAATATTACTGGTATACAATATAAATACACTGTCTACACTGAATAAATTTACATATTTGTATATACACAGAAATTTATTGCTTAAAGATTGTGCTTATTTAGATTATAGAACTGTACGAGCTGCTTGCATAAATGATATATAGTATAAGGGACTTTACAATATTGCCATTCACTTTCATCTAAATTGCAATCTTATCAATCATGTTGGCAGCCCAACAAACTTCTATCAATAGTACTGATAAGGCAGATAGAGTCATACAGTAATGAAAAAAACAAAAACTACATAAATAAAGATAAGGTACTTGGAAATTGTTTTTTAAATCTTTTACAAATTTAAAATCCTAGCATCCTAATAATAGCGACGAGTGCTTTTTACCCTGTACCACTAGCTTGCAATAAAATCCGGTTCCTTCACAAAAAAACAAAAACAGAAGAATTTTTAAGAAAACATTTTTTTTTGACTGATCGTTCCTACGGGATCTATATGATATAGTCAACCGATTTCGATCATTTTTGCCTTTGGTACCTTTAAAAAGATCTGAATGCCGAACTTGGTTTAAATATACTTACAAACAAACGAAACACATCGAATTTTGAATAACAAACGTATTTTTGGACCGATTCGTCCTATGGGAGCTATATGATATAGTCAACCGATTTTAATAACATTTGGTGCAATGCTTAAGACTGCTTTGTTAAAATCCCTCAACAAATTTATTTCATCAAAGCGTAATTTTTTAATATTTTTTTTTTTTGAGTCTTGAATTTGATTACAATTTTAAATGAAATTTACAAAATTAGGAAAAATATCTTTAAAATAATTCTTAGCCAATTTCAACATTTCCCTATTACCTGGAATGCTTATAAAATTGAACTTCGGTATACAGCAAAGAAATTCATTTCTGAACTGGCTCTCAACCAAAATGATAGCTTGCGTGCCCTTCACTAGTATTTTGTAATAAATATTGTAATATTTGTTTACTAGATGTTACAAGAATTTATAAAGTTGGTGAAAAGACCATGCTTGCAGCTGTAGGGGTTGAAGCTGCACCATTTATAAGATCTTTCCTTAAAAGCGCGACTTTACACAAATTAAAGAACCACTATGAGTTGAGTCCTCGAGCTGGGGGCTGCCAATCCCCAACCTTTACAAGTTAATACGTTTGTTGCTGGGTAAGTTTCTAGAATAGTTTTTATCTATTTATATCTCTCTTGGTTACACTAATTACTTATTACTTACTAGATATGATGAGACAATTGGTCCCGAGCTGACATACATTGACATGTTGGCCTCAGCAAAGTCCATAAAATTTGGTGGTCATGGTTGCAGCATAACATTCTGTGCCACCATATGCGATCGTTTCTGGAAACCAGATCTTACTCAGGATCGAGCCTACGATATACTCAAGCTGTGTGTACAAATCATACAAAAGCGATCGATTTTAAACTTATGTAACTTCAATGTTGCAGTTGTGGACAAAAATGGGATACGCTCTTTAAACGAGCTGAATCCAGAAAGTTTGTGTGGATTTAAGTTTTGTGAATAAATTTTGTTGACATAAATGGAAAATTAATTATAAGCAAAATATAAAATATATACAGGGTGCGCCATTTGAATGGAAATATTAAATAACTTTGACAGATTTCAACCGATTGACGTCGTCGAACATATTTTGGAAAGGTTATTGCATAACAATTTTAACCATGAATCGATTCACGCCCAAAGAACGCGCGGAAATAGTGACAATGTTCATTAAATGTAATTGCCCGATTTTTGGGAGCGAATTTTAATGACTGATGAGGCCCATTTCACGCTATCTGGCACTGTAAATAAACAAAACTGTCGCATTTGGGGAAAAGAAAATCCTCATACTATCCATTAAACTCTACTGCATGATCAGAAAGTGACTGTTTGGGCCGGTGTCTGCTTCAATACATATTTCCATCGACCACATTCAAATGGCGCACCCTGTATTTTCTCTAAAGTGAACCTACTGTGTTCAGGAACCGGTTGCAAATGTCAAATTTAAAGTTCTTATAGAAATATTTTTCCTAATAATGATAGAATTTAAAATTCGAATGTTCCTTAAGTTACTAGCCGGGGGTAGAGATTAATATGCGGTGAAAAAAATGGCCAGTAAAGATAAATGCCATATATTTATTTATTTGGAGATCAACATACAATATAAAAACATATAAAAATAAAAAAAAATATAAAATTAAATTAATTGATAATAAACTATAAAAAAAAAATATTTAAAAAAATGTTTAATTTAATTCGCGTCAATATCTTTGTTCGTTTAGAAGATCAAAAAATAGTCTAAAAGTGAAAAAAAAACAATTTTCAGTTATCGATAACTCAATAAATAATCTGAATTGTGCAATAAAATTTGACGTAGTAGCCACGTGGCTAGTTGTTCTATCAAATATGTAAAAATCGGAGAGTTCGAGGTAAAAAGTTACCCGCTATACTTACATATTTTCGCCGATATATGTATATTTTTATTTTTCAAACTTAAAAAGCCTTATACAATTCGGTTTCAGATCTTATCTAAGTATACCATTCTTCTTATGTCAAAATATATTTTTACTGTATCTGTCTTAGTACAGTAAGCAAAGGCTCAAAAACGACGTCTGCTTAAAAAAAAAAAATACTTAGCTGAAAAACTTTTAGGGACCCTCTTCTAAAAATAATCTTTCAATAAAAATTTAATCAAACTCATAGAGCAACTGGTTCTATTATAATGACCGCTCAAAGTTCAAAAATGGAAATAGTTTTTGATGTTTTTCGAATAACGTCACCCCCAAAACATCGAAAATTCGGTTTTAGGCTTAAAACAGGATCTGCAACAATAACTGAAAGTTTCATCAACTAAGCACTTTTTTGCAGCTGAAACTCTTGGCCCAATATCAAGCATTCTTCTAGGTATTCCTTTTATGACAGATTTAAATATTAGGTGATCTTCAGAAGGTATTTGATGTACCATGACCTTGAAGGTATTTAGCCGCCAATTCAATTTCCGAGATCATAGCTTCCATAGCTTATAACAACCGAAACATTGCACCCCACATCGCTTCTCCGTGCTGTATTATAATGTTGCCTAAATAATACAAATGATTAACTTTATTTTACGTAAAAAGTTGAGACTATTTTAACGCAACACGGGACAACCAAATTTTAATATGCCTACCAAGCTCGCACATTCACTAAGCATAACTAACTTTAATTACACAGGTCTACAAATACAGGGGTCATGTGAGTTGTTGGAAAGCTAAGAGTCATTTCCGAAGTAATTTGGTGCGTAGAATCTGAATCCGGCATCAGAACTGCCCCATCACTTCAGGATTTTGAGATATTTAAGGTTATGTACCCAAAAAACGGCGTTTTTTCCTACTTATGAGGTTATGTACAGGGCGGTTATGCGGTCTTTCTCTCCAGTTACATCATTTAGTACAACTCTTACCCTTTAATTTAAGGGTTCAAGAGATCAATTACGATTTTTTTTCGCAAAGTTATGGCTTTTCGAAGTTACGAGATATATTCCTTAGCATTTGCAATAAGCCTTTGAGATAACACAGGTCAACATGTTCAGTTGTTGGCAAGAGTCATTGTCCGAGTGCGTAGAATCCGAATCCGGCGTCAGAACTGCCCATCACGTCAGGATTTTGAGATATTTGAGGTTATGTTATTTTTTGGGTACATAACCTCAAATATCTCAAAATCCTGACGTGATGGGGCAGTTCTGATGCCGGATTCGGATTCTACGCACCAAATTACTTGGGAAATGACTCTTAGCTTTCCAACAACTGAACCATGTTGACCTGTGCTATGTAAATGTCAAAACATTATGAAGTTAAATGTGGGTAGTTCCATTAAACACGAAAGATACGATTATCGTAAAAACTCAAACTAATAAATGAATTTTAGTTATCAATCCGAATTTTGCATGGACAGAGAAGCAGAAATTAGCTTAAATTATTTCGGATACTTTTCCTTGTAGACTAGTGTTATTAATGTTTGGCACGTTCCAAAAATTCGGTTTGAAATTGTCATATGACAAACCAAAAGCTGATTAAATAAAAATTATTCAAAGCATCAAATTTATAATCCATATCCAAAGCTGATTAAATAAATAATAATTGAAAACATCCAACCTATAATCCATTATTGTTAGTGATGCACACTTTTACGTCAAGAACCTTAGTCAATAACAAAAGTTATGTCAAGTGTTAGAATCTTTTGAATGCCAACATCTGTGCAAATTTGCGAAATTTTAGAAAATGCTTAATAAATCGTGCAAAAATTTTTTTGAAATCAGTATAAAAAGGAAACCTTAAGCCGTAATTCACTACTCAATAGTTTCATCTCATTGAAGAGACGTTAAAAATGAGACCACTACCAATCTTATTGAGCTGGGCCATTTTTGCCATTATATTGGCAATCCAACTGCCAGCAAGTGAAGCTGTCGTTTGCACAGGCGATGCTTCCGATCCTACGGACTGTGTCGATTGTACTACGGATCCGACGAACGCCGAGTGCACTACGGACACCACTACGGTAGCTTCAGGTGGCACGGACACCACGGAGCCAGCTGCTGGAGGCGATACTACTACTGTAGCTGGTGGCGCTGCAGGCGGCACCACTGTGGCGCCTGATGCTAGCGCAACCACAGCTGCTTCTACTAACACTGGAACCAGCAACAGTAACAGTGCTGCTGCTGCCAGACGCAGGAGGAGGAGACGTCAAGCCGCAAGGCGCAGGCAGGCTGCCAGAAACAGGAGGAGGAGAAGGCAAAACAACAGGAGGAGAGGTTAAACATTCAGCTGCAATTTGTAAAAAATATATTTTTTTTTTTTAATTTTGGTAAAAAACTATCTTACGGGTTTCTATGTATTTTTGTCACTTCGAAAGATTGCTTTAAGTTGAAGTTTTGATTAAACATATTCGACATACCGAAAATTGATTACCCTGTATCGACTATCAACATTTTCCAACACTTTCAAAAGTTTCTCTTTAGCTTCCAGTAGAAAATACTTTAAAAAAAAAATGTCATAGAAGTTATTTACATCTTTCAAATATATTGCAGTAGATGTGCTGGAATTTGTGTAAAGTACCATAAGAAAGAGATTTCATTTTAATCACCGATATAGTTCCGTACTTCGACAAGCACACAATGGGAAAAATAGCCGTTTAATTTGAATTTGAAAATATAAAATGTAGGCATTTTAGTAATGTAACAGATTAGTAAAAAACAAATCATTTTTACTACGTTCCCGCTTGCTAAAGAGCTGCGAAGTTGGAAAGTTGCGCAAAAATGCAACAGATTAAAGCGTGAATCCCTTTTGATGCGTTCAACTGTTAAGTTTGTGCTGTCTTTACTAATTTTGAAAATTTTAAATTAAGTGCATTAACATCCTGCACTAAAGATGGCACTATCATTCAAACACTATGCTAATCTTTATAATCGCCAGAGACGTCCAGAATTTTCGGACAGTAAACAAAATATCCTAAAAAAGAGAGGTTGAAGATATTCAGTAGAAGTGGCCTTGTAGTTTTGGACATAAGGACCCTACTGAGATATGTCGACATGTTGGTCTGTTTATATTGTGTAATTGTTGAAGGGAGGACAGCTTTTGGGTTTTTAAGATGTAATTTTTAAATTTTTTCTCTTTTCAACTATTAAAGTCTAAACTATCGAGCGGTGGCGCTATCGATAGTATCCACCCTCTACCCAACACCTGCTTAAAAGTAAAAATATTTAACTCAGTTAATTTAGTATTAGTAGTAATCCGCGTATTATCTGGCATTTTCTAAATCAGAATAACGTCTTAATTGCTTTAAAGTTGAGTTGTAGGTAACAAATTTTCATATGGCAAGCAATGGCAAGCGTGAATACCTTTTATGATGCGAAATCTTTTTGCAAAATAAAATAAAATTCTATTCAGTGTTATACAGCTTATAAAAATATATTATTTATATGCTGGCGCAACGAGTGGCGGGGGGTAGCGGGGACATTTCCCCCGGGCCCGGAGCTCTCGGAGGGGCCCAGACTCAAGAGTCATTCGGGAAGGATCGAGTCACAGGTTTGGCAACTTTGTATTTGGAATCTGAGTTAGCAAGAAAACTCGACTTTGATGATATTATAAAATCTTTCGCCTCAGCTAAAATACGGAAGGCGAAAGTCTAAGCATCTTGACGGTTATTGTGAAACATAACTTAGTTAATAAAAAATTCAAATTGTCTTCTGTATAAAATACTTGTCTGATTCGAACTTATTTCTCCATTTATGAAGGTATGTCTATGCATAATATTCAAAACTCTCAACTTCGATGATTTTTATTATAGAAAGCATTAAATTTCAGCCAAGCCATCCAAAAAAACAAAATTAAATTTCTTTGGCTGAATAAGCCTTATGGCTCAAGGTTCTCTGAACGAAATAAAAATAAATATCTGCGACAAGTTGCTAAGGTTGCTTATTCTACTTTCTGAAAAATGTTGTCTGTTGATATCTCACTAACAGAAACTATTTATTCAATTCCCGGGATCATCACACTATCATAATTTATGGTAAGCAGCTTGCCTTCATTTATCAGTCCGTGATCACTATCGAAGCTAAAGATTTATAAAGCATTTAACCAACACACGTGATAACCTGACACTTTGAATAGAAGTGTTCATAATTAATTATCGCAACGCCTTCTGAAAAATTCGTGAGAAATAATAGTTTGGAAAACAAACGACTGATCAAATATTTATTCAAAGAGTTTAATTTCTAGCTCATATTATTAGTGAAGTTTAATATCATGTCAAAACCCTTATTCAAGCGTAAAAATCTTTTGATAGTCAGCAATATATCTAAACAATATTTATGCAAATAGCCGCAACAACTGTGCAAATTTCCGAAAGTTTGTAAAACTTTAAACTTGTTTGAAACTAGTATAAAATGGAAACCTTAAGCCGTAATTCACTAATCAATAATTTCATCTCATTGAAGAGACGTTAAAAATGAAAGCAGCACCAATCTTTTTGAGCTGGGCCATTTTGGCCATTATGTTGGCAATCCAACTCCCAGCAAGTGAAGCTGTCGTTTGCACAGGTGATGCTTCCGATCCTACAGACTGTGTAGATTGTACTACGGATCCTACGAACGCCGAGTGCCCTGCGGACACCACCACGATAGCTTCGGGTACCGCGGACACCACGGAGCCAGCTGCTGGAGGCGCTACTACCACTGAAGCTGGTGGCGCTGCAGGCGGCACCACTGTGGTTCCTGATGATAGCATAACCACAGCTCCTACTTCTAACAACGGAGGCAGTAACAGTAACAATAATGCTGCTGCCAAACGCCAGAGAAGAAGACGTCAAGCCGCAAGGCGCAGGAGACAGGCTAGGAGAAACAGAAGGAGAAGGCAAAACAACAGAAGACCAAACAGGGGTTAAAGAGTCAATCCCAGATTGTAGGGTGTCACTATAAATAAAAAATATAAAGATCCAAATTGCATTTATGTGTCTAGTATAAAATTTCGAATCATTTTGATAATAAGAAAAGAGCTATAGTCAAATTTTGTAAAGAAACTCAGATTTTGACTACGTGCATCTTTAAATTGATTGCAGTGTCTACATTTTATAATGTAAGTCCACATTGCAAGATCCTCAAGAGCTAATTTGGTTCACACATTTCGAGTATTCACCAAGTAACATTTAAGATACTTCACATTAAATACAAGTTATTAAAGATTTATTTCAGCATTTACGAATTCATCAAAACACAACTTGAGATACTAAATAAAAATTCTTAGTCTTATGATATATACAAACTCTTATACAATAGAACTAACGCAAAATCAACGATTTTAGCTTATCTGTAGTAACTGCTGCGGTACAAAAGCTTTTATGTATCCATAATATTTAAACATTTCATATAAGCATTGTTTCAAATTATGAAAATTGTGATTATTTATATCTTTAAACTTATGTTTAGTAAAGCAAAGTTTAAATGGTTATCTAGGAATCTAACCAAAAGTGTTAGAGAAAATACAAAATATAATTGATAACCAACAAAAAACCAGCTATGCTTTTTGCTTAAATATGAATGTGAACATGATCCAGTAGCTGGGCGCGATCGTAGAAGATGGCCGTACACATTTCGCACTCAAAGGAACGCGTCTTGCGCTCCGGCTTGCCAGCAGCAGCTGCTTTGGCGGCAGCATCAGCTGCATCTGCCGCAGAGACAACCTCGGATATGGAAAAGTAGCCCGAGCTTACATTGGAGCTGGCAGGTACATTTACATTGTAAGAATCCTCCCCATAGCTAAGATATGACGATGAGGTAGCTGAGCTGCCTGCTGAATTTGTTTTGGTTGTGGTACGCGCTGCAGACTGCGAGCGTATCATGGTAGTGGTTTTTTTCTGAGCGGAGCTGCTTGCCAGTTTATTGCTGCCGCGTTTTGTTGAGGCACGTGAGTGACTTGGAGGCATGCTGCTATTCTCTAGCTGATATTTTCTATTATCACTCGGCTGTCTGAGATGGCGCGTGGTGCGCGCCGACGAGGTTGAACTACTCATAATGCGCTGTTGGCTTTCTATCATTTCGCGCAAATCTGGCGAAGTGGGCTCAATCTTGATCATGTTTTGATCCTCCTCCGGCAGGAATTGTGGCGTTGTGGAGCTTTCGCTGGTAAAACGCAAACGCATGTTTCGTTCGGATTTAAGTGGTGAGCGCAAAATCTCTTCCAGATCATTGACAATGCTTGGATTAAACTTTTCATATGCCTTTTCGCGAAGCAAAGCGGCGTCAATCAGCAGATGCGTGTCATCATACATAAGCTGCACACGCTGCTCCTGCTCTTGCTTTATATGCAAAGGACTGGAACTGATCTGGTTGGGTGGCTGTGTGGCTGGCGATATTATTTCATAATCATCAACAATAGTCGATGTGCTAGTGCGCGCAGTATTGCTGGACTTTACGCCAGGCAGCAAGCCAATGCTGCTAGTATCCGAGCGTGCCACATAGGCTCTTGAACGCGACTTCTTGGCGTTGCTTGCAGACTCCTGAGTAGCTGCCGGCACACGTGACTTTTCTGTGTGAATCATGCGCGGACGAGAGCTTGCGTTTGACTCAGACTTGACCGCTTTGGTTGGTTTTTTTTTGCTACGACTATTGCTGCCGGTGCTTGCGCTGTTGTTGATTTTCGACTCGGACACTGCTGTAGTTTTATTGGCCAAATGATTAGCTCTATTATTTGTCTGCTTGACACTACGACGCGTTTTGGTCACACCTGAGATACTGCTTGCTGGCAGGGTGGTATCGTTGACTACTACCAGAGAGTCAATCTGAAAGAGTGCATCGTCACCAGTTTGATTAGCGTTCTGCATAAACTTTTCTGCCCACAAACGATCCGAGTTACTGCTAGTAGAGTCATAACGTGTCTTGACATTGTCCGTTTTATTGCGATTCATGGCTTTTGTAGCTTGTCCTGACATTTCCGAATCTTTACCATTTGTGACTGATTTGGGGCCTGCATTGCCTTTTTTACGTTTGGCCTTGTTGCTGGTCTTGGGTGGTGACTCCGGCATGTCTAATAAATCATCTACATTGTCTACATCAAATTCACACATATCCATATCACTGGTATATTCCTCAGCCTCGCCGTTTTGGTTTTCACCGCGCCTATGTGCTATCTCATGTGGCTGAAGCTTTCGACGGCGCTTGTATTTACGCGGCCCGGTCTGTAAGAAAAAAAAACATATGGTAATGTGGGTTGGATTTAGACAACGTGTTGCTACTCACAATTGGCTGACGCTGCTTGGCTGTATTCGAGTCGCTGTGCTGGATAAGATGTTGTATAAGCTCATTCGATGTCGACAGATTTGCGGAACATACGGGGCAAAAGTAAGTTCCACGCGCAACATCTATACCCGAGTGGTGTGAGCGTATGTGCTCACGCAAAACCACACGCTGATTAAAGGCACGTGGACATACGGAACACGCATAGGGCTTCTCACCGGTATGAATACGCTCATGTTTACGCAATGTGCCGCCATCGGCAAAAGCTTTCCAGCAATAACGACAACCATATGGTCTTTCTCCTGTATGTATACGTACATGGATCTGCTGTGAGCTACGCGAGCCAAACGTTTTGCCGCATTCATTACACGGGAACAGTTTACCAGTTGAAGTTGTGCTATGCGAATGTCTGTGGTTGGACAGGGAACGTCCATCGGGAAACTCTTCTTGGCAGACTTCACAGATAACTGACTTATCACGATGTGAGGCCATATGACGTTTCAAACGCGCTTTGTTGTGAAAGTTCTTGCCGCACTTGGAGCACGAATGACACTTTTCACGAGAGTGATCCCAAGCATGTTTGATTAGGGCCTTGCGATCACGACACTCTTTGCCGCAGAGCACACACGAATGTGGCTTTAGCTCATGGGGATGCCGTGTGTGTAAGTGACGCTTAATAGCTTGTTCCTCATAGAAACTTACGCCGCACAGCACGCATCTACAACAGACAGTAATTAGTTGAAAATAAATAATATGCTATCCTAAAGCAAACAACTTACTTGAAAGGCGGGAACCGCGCATGTATTTCTGCGTGAGCTAGTAGCTCTAACGCACTGGGAAAAGATTTGCCACATGTCGTACAGCTATGTGCTGCATCTTTCATATCCTCGCTGACACTATCGGCAGTTATAGGCAAATTGTTTGAAACGGCCATGGGTTGCTTGTGATGCTGCTTGGCATGTCGGCGCAGAAGATCCTGCCTATGAAAACTAATGCCACAATCGTTGCAAAAAAAGTCGCCATACAACTGCTCCGGCTCTGAATCAGACGCACTGTCGTCAGCTGAGGTAGGATCGTATTCCGAATTACTTTCCTCAAATTGGTGTGTTTTCTGATGCTCTAGTAGGCTGTTGTTATCCCAAAACATTTCTTGGCATTGGTTGCACTCAAATGGCGAGTCCACTCGATGGTTCTGCAAGTGTCAAGGGTTTAGTTATAAAAAAACATAGTATTTTATTATCGACATTTAACATTTAGTGGGATCAGACTGTGTCAAGGTTGTGCTTTTGTCGTAACGTTTTGGTTGAGCGCACAGACCCTCAAGTATTTTATCTAGCTATAACTCAATCATCATGTCCATAACATTTGTTTGGTTATAATTTCTACTGGTATTGAATACTCTCATAATTTACCTTTATATGGGAAACCAATGCCTTTTCCCGCGCAAATGCCAAACCACACTGCTGACAAACAAACGGCTTGCTATCATCCAGCACGGGAAAGCGTGCAACAGCTGGCTGTTGCTGTATTGCCCGTGTGGTTTGTGTTAAATCAGCTGAAGACACTGTTGGCTGTGACTCTGAGCACTCCATATACTCCAGCTCACCCATAGACGGCTTATCGGCAGTTACAATGTATTGCGATACCTCCTCTTTTGGCTTAAGCCGACTAATGCGTCCACGTTGCGTAGTCGGTGCTGCCTGGCAGTTCTCGCCTGTCAGGTAGTTGGTTTGACTGGGGCTGCTGTTATTTACCACAGGCTCCTGATACGAAGGCCACTCGTGTTCATAGTAATGATCGTCCAAGAATCTATGCTGCGGCTCAAATTTAACTGTAACGCAAAATTTTAGTTATAGTTTTGAATGTATTCATATATTTAATTATTTACTAACCAGAAGCAGTGGCCTCTAGAATGGCCTTTGCATCGGCTGCATCTTGTGCCTCGGCATGAGCCTTGAAATGATTGTATAACTCTTCGCGACGTGAGAATCTAGCACCACAAAGTCTGCATAAATGCGGTCTGTCGTTTTGATGCGCTAGCATATGGTTATTAAGGCTGGCCTTTTTTCGAAATCGGCGACTGCAAAAATCACAGGGATATGGACGCAAGGCTGTGTACTCATCCTGTTCCATATCCAAGAGCTCCTGAGAACTGCTAGGGCCAGCAATTTGTTCAGCGGCAATTTCCACACTAAAAATAGACAAAAAAAAAAAATATAAAAATATATAAATAGAGTACATATATAAATTTGTGTTAACAAAGAGTATGCATTGCACTCACCGTTCGGCTCCTTGATGTTGCACCCAGTCATCTGTAATGACTTCCTCGGTGACAACCTGGGCATCGTCATCAAATGACTCTGCATAAGCCACGGCAGTGCCATCATCAGCAACCAGCACCGTGCCACTAGAACCACTTGCGTCTATAATCTCGCTTAGATGACCATCGCGTGCCATGAAAATTAGATTTTCGGCTGCCATGTGGTCCAAATCCTCATCCCTTTCGCTATCATTCACAAGATACGCAACATTTTCGTCGGCGGCGTCATTGCCATCGCCGTTTTCCAGTATATCATCCTCCGATTCAACCACAGAGCCGTGGTGTTGTATCCACTGTATGCCGCCATAGTCTTGATTGTTCATAACTTAACTATGCTATGAAAGATAATTTGTTCCGCGGGTCTGTTAGTAAGTTGCATCCACAATTTATAAGACCCCCACACAGTTTGCATTAAATTTACAAGATGAGCAACAATTGTCTTGACAAACACATGTGCTCAAACAAAAGGAATGCACAGAGCACGCGACGTGAGAGAGGAGAGTGCATAATGTGCTGCCAGAGTTTTAACACAATAAAATTAGCAACTTTTCATAACAAAAGTTCATGCACAGCATTAGTTACGCTTGCATATGACTTTAAAAAATATAATTTACTTAGAAATACTAATACTTTGCATAAGTTTATAGAAAATAAAAACGCAATAATAGCTATAAATTTAAGGCGCACTTTGGTCTGGCAGCGCTTGCACATATTCCAGCCAGTTCACAGCAGTTATCTCGCTTACACGTACTAGCTGCGCTATGCTTACACCCAAACACAATGATGGCGGAGGCTCTTATAAGAAAAAAATTTCCAACTTCTAAACACTACACCAATTTATTGGACCAAAATGAGGTTAAGTCTACGTTTTATTTATATTCCAGACTGTTGCACATAACCTCAAGACAAGCACAAATATAAACAAACCAGCCGCTATAATGCACAGCACTTGCAATGTACGTAAATTTTGTAACACAAACACACGTATTCGTGGCACTCGTGCGATTACATCACACCACACGCCCGAAATTCTGCCACTTGCTACTTGGCCAGCAGAATTTTTTTACTTAAATAATTGGATGGCTTTTTGTGACCTGCACAGTTTTGAGGTTAAATATGTGCGAAACACTTTCAGCACATTAAGGCTGCAATTAATTACCTTTGATTTTAATTTTACACTGCCTGCATAATTAAACGCGACCGTTGCTAAATGCCGCAAACAGTTTAGAAAACTCGCAAAATGCCAACGAACGGCGGTAGAAAGAGGAATTGCTGCGAAGTAGCACATCGTTTCGGTATTTGTTGTTCTTGCTAATGTGCTGCCACACTGATGAAAATTGTTGCCACTGTGCTGTATTAGTGTTGCAAAGCGTTGCATTTTAGTGTGACCCAATTGGTTGAAAATTAAATGGTAAGTATTCAATTAACTGCACTGAAGCTAAAAAGCCGTTTGGTGTACAAAATTATTTAAATAAAATTGAGACATAGATATTTAAAAATTTAATATGTAGTTTAAAAAAGCATTTGATAACGTGCCGATTTGATTTATTAGTTTAAATTTTTTTTTATTTATTTTATAGCAATTGTTGCTTATAGCCAATATTTATTTTTTGCAGAAATTCAATTCTATACAATAGAAAAAATTTGATTTATATTTTTTACATAAAATAAAAAATGCAAGTTTAAAAGTAAAATTAAATGAAAATAAAAGTGGATATTAAGCCTAATGTACATTAAATATATAAAATCTTTATACTAATTATTTTTCTAAAGGTAATTTTTGAAATTTAATACACCGAATTTGACTGTAGTGGGATCCCAAAAATAAAAAACAAATTTAACCAGCTCAAAATTTCAAAACCTTAATATAAATAATTAACGTCAGCCAAAAAACAAGTTATACATATGCATTTTAAGTTTTAAGTCCTTGGCAATTTATAATTTAATTTAACGAAAATTTTAAGAAACATTTTTGAATCTATATGTTTGCCTCGTTAAATTTGTTTTTATAATTATTTTATGGGCTTGCAAAAGAAGAAATCTGTAATAAATTTTTTCTTTCAATATTTTATGGCTGCGCCAAATTGTAGAGACCCTTAATGGACCATTTTTTTTTTGTCTGCGTGGACACTAAATACAAAAGGTGAATATGTCGGAAATTTTTTTGATGGAAAAATATATGACGGTTTGAAAATATGTTTGTAAAACTAGGAAATATTATTTACATTTAAAATAATTATAATGTTAACTTTTATAAAACAGTGATCATTATAATAAAATAGCCTTTTGTTACTGCAAGCGCCATCTAGAGTTCAATTGTAAAAAAAAAATCGGGCAGCACTTTTTCCACACAAAATATTTGCCGTTTTTGTCGCGATGCTCCGTCCTGGCTATGAAGCATGACACATGTGGTAAAAGAATCTGAAAAATTGGCAGTTAATCCCTATAGAAACTCATGCGTATCTTCATTTCTAGAAATATTAATTTGTATCTCAAAAAGATTGTTTTCGTTTTTGGCGCGCAAAGGGAAAAGCTGATTTTTTAGCGCCAATTCTAAGAATGGGCAGCACTGTCGCTGCGTGCCAATGGAAAAATTCTTGGCAATGTTTTTTTATATGAATTTTTGTTTCCTTTCACGCGGTTTTACACTGCTGCGTTCTTGCCTTTAAATAGAAAGATCTTGCCACAAATTCCATCGCAATACTTCCACATAATTAAAAATTCAATTTTGTATTTATTTTTAATACTTTATTTAGTTCGCCAATATTGTAGTTTAACCCGTCCTGCTCACTCTACGTACAGCTGTGTATCTAAGATTCGATACTCGGACAATCTTCTTCTTTGGTCCAGCTGGCGTAGCTGCTGGGGTGGCTGTCGTGGTTGTCGTGGTAGTTGTGGTTGCCTCCGTTGTAGTTGTCGTAGTTGTGGTGCATTCCGGATCATCAGGAGATGTGGTACAGTCAATGCAGGCGGCATCTGTGGGATCCTCTTCACAGGTCACTGCCGAAACTCGGGGAATGTGCGAGCTCAGGCAATAGAAGATAGCTACGAATAGAAGGATGTACTTGGTAGACTGCATCTTTTTGGAATATTATTATTTTTGTTTTCTGTTTTAATGAACTGCTTTCTTTGCAATGATAGTTTTCCATAATTTCGGTCGTATTTATATGTATCGAAAATGTGAATCATAAATTTTATTTGCTTACAAATTGGCAAGCGTGACTTCCGAATGATCTTTATTTAAGCAAGTGTTTTTTTTGTTTTTGCAAATGTATAAGCTCAACAATAGATATTTGATTAGAGAATTAAACCAATGTTTAAGTTTAGGGAAAAAGCCGTAGAAGTGCAAGCTTTAGTAGTATAAGCCTATATAAACAAAATTTAATTCCCCTCCATTTGAGTGAAGGTAGGCCTTGAACGAGGACTTGACGATTTGTCATAGTATTTACTATATTCGAATTATTGAACTATGCATTTTCCAAAACTAGCTGGACCGAACAAAATTTATTCGCTGTCGAACCACTTTAAGGAGAATGTTCTTTGAACTTTCTATGAAAAATCACATCAACTTAGTTTCCACTTGAGATGATTTTCCGTTAGAACAATGTAGACCGGTCCATTCTGAGTTGTTTTGCCAAAAATTTTCAGAAAATTGAGAAAACGCATATAGACATCCTTCATCTGGCTAATGGATTATAACTTTGCAGCTCAGAATTTCTTTTTGTTACCGAAGTCGTTGTTTCTGTTTAAAGCATTCAAAAAGCTAGTTTTGGAGCTATACATCAGAAATTTTCAGAAACAATTACTTTTGGTATAACATATTATTAATTTTTTGTATGATTACTTTTATTTTTGTTTTCTTTTATGAATCATTGCCTTGAAAGCATTAAAACGAAATCATTTTAATATAAGTATTATTTTTGAATTTTCATATTTTATATACAATCTGTCTGTTTTTAGACAATAAGCTAATTTAGTAAATAATAATAAAAATAATTAACGCCTACTATAGTAAATCACTTTATATTATATTATGATAATAAAAACACATCGTTAGAAGCATACATAAGGTGTTTAAGATTGCTGTTGACTTAAGGAGTCGAAAAGTTGTGCACAAACGCAACTCTCTAAAGCGTGAACGCTCTTTTAGTTTATTTAATTTTTTTTGTTAGATCAAATACTTAAAAATAATGGATAAGATATTTTAATAAAATTCACTTGAACTTATTTAAAGTCGCTTTATTTGTTACTTTGCCGCATTTTACTTCACAAAATTTCTAAAAAATTGAAGCATATTTTGCAACACTTATTACTTAAGTAAACAGCTTAACATTATTGTAGCTTTAGGGTTCAGAAAAAGTTGAATCGGGCTTTGAGACTCGGAACTGCATATTTTGTTTTTGCAAAAGTGCTCAACATCTCTCCTCAGCAACCGTGAATACCCTATAGTTAAATGGTTTAACACGTTCAGTCACTTAATTCTGCCCATAGAGATAAAAATATGAAAACTCATACAACGGGTGATTCATTAAGACCTTTTTTTTAATGATTTGGCAAATCCACATTTTAAAGGAATGATGGGATCTTTATTTATGATTTCGAAAGGATATTTTATGGCATTTATTTTTTAAAAATAATCTCGTTCAAATGTTGGCCGCAACTGCGTTTTAAATTGTCCATCCTGAAGGTCCAATTTGCCATGACTCGTTCAAGCATTTCCACTGGTATTTGGCCAATAGCACGAGTAATGTTGGCTTCCAAGGCCTCAATCGTTGCTGGTTTGCCCACGTTAACTTTTAACTTTACGTAACCCCAAAGAAAAAAGTCGAGCGGTGTGATATCGCACGATCTTGGCGGCCAAGGTACGGGTCCCGTACGTGAAATTAATCTCTCACCAAATTGACCTCGCAATAGAGCCATTGTTTCATTGGCAATGTGAACCGGAGCGTCATCCTGTTGGAACCAAATGTCGTCGAGATCACGGGTAACAATTTCAGACAGCAAAAAGTCCGTTAACACGGTCTGATAACGTGCGCCATTGATGGTATCGTTCGCACCTTGCTCATTTTTAAAAAAATACTGACAATCATTGGCCACCAGCCCACAGACCGCACCAAGCCGTTGTTTTTCTTGGATATAACGGCAGCTAGTGAACCTCTTCGGGTTGATCTTCTCCCCAAATACGGCGATTTGGCTTATTCACGAAAACGTGGAGTCAAAAGTGGGCCTCATCACTGAACAAAATTTTGGTCGAAAACAACGGATTTTCATCGATCTTACCAAGAGCCCATTCACTAATGCCAATGAATACTGAACCACTTTGCCTTTGACAGCTGTCATGGATCACGCGTGATCCACACGAAAATCCCTATTGAAAAAAAAAGTCTTAATGAATCACCCTTTATTATATAATTTTGGGTCGCTGATTATGAATTTGGAATCATTTTTACTGTGGGATGCCTCCCCTGGGCTCCACGTGTTGTCTAATAAGTTGGACAATGTGAAGACTCACAGGCACCATACTTTTTTGTTTCACATGTGATAATTTCCAAGGTAGTAGCTGCTTGGAAATTAGCATTTATGATAATTAAAATCAAGAATGAAGGATTAATTTCAGTTTTGGATAGCATAAATTAAGTATCCATTGATAATTATGGATCTCTCCAAGTCAATTTTATTGTCAGTTGGATATGGATTCTGCAATGGCCAACTTTTTTCGTGATGCCAATAAATCTGGTATATGTTATATCTTTTATTATATTGACTCTGCAATCTTTTCTGTATGCTATATCAAATCAAAAATATTCATAATAAATATGTCTATAATTTGCTCATCAACATACAGGATACATTCTTATAATATCTGGTAAAGATTACACACTTTTGTTGATAGGCAATATGTAATATGACTAAGGATAATATGTAAACGATTTCGTTGTTTTACAAATCGATTTTGTTTCTTCTTTTTGAAAAATGTTTGGTTTTAAAGTTTACGAAATTTGTGAACTTAATATCATCTTCGAATAGACAGGCAAATATGTGAATAAGACAATCTTTTATACTATTATTTCATTTTTTTTTTGTGGATTCAAAATTTTAATCTCTGCGGTATCCTAGTTCAAAATTTAGCTTTTCTTTAATTTAATTTAATTTCAAAATCATTATCTTTAACTTCGCCTTCCGATTTCAGCTAAAGATACATAAATTTTATTTTCAGTAAACGCAATATTAGCTTAAGTTTTAATAACTCAAGAAAATTCAGAGAATCATACTTTAAAAAGCGGATAAATTCAAATTATAATACAAGATGATTCCGAAAACGGCATACTCCCGGTACTTTTGTTCAATGTATGGGACAACATGTTTTGAAGTTGCTGAGCTTTACCATTTAAGATACGAGGTGTGTTCAAAAAGTATCGCGAATTTTGAATTTTCCTCTTTGAAAATGTTTTTAATCGAATCATTTCATGCTCTCAATTTTGTATTATGTTGCATTCCCTTTTATTAGCACTGAATTTTACAGTTTATTTGCGGACCAAAGTTTAAAATTAAAGTAAATGCCCTAGAAATATTTTATTAGAAAAATACAACGAATACAATTCTTTAAATATCGGTTACTGTGATTTCAATAACAAAAATCAAGAAAACAAAAATGGCCAATATATTGCACGCAATGACTGCAAGGGTTAAACTAGAAAAGAGAACTGAATTTAACTTTAGATGCTGCAAGGGCAATGTTTCCCGAACAATTTATACTAATATCCAATCCTGTATACCAAAAGTACCAAATTTTTAGCTTAAGGAGTGTTATAAAAAACGCAAAAATCTACCGTTTTGATATAATTTAATACTTCTACGCATCGAAAAACGTCAAAAACATTTTTTTAAATATATTAAAGTTGTACATTTTTTGTAGTTAAGATAAAAAGTAAATATTGTACTGACAAATATATCTAGAAATATATTTTATGCTCATTCTTAACACATACCAATTTTTCCTTGTTAGGTTTGTCTACATTATTAGCCGCGTATTCTTGCGTTAAATTTTTTCCGTAATTTAAGTACAAAAAATTGAAGCTCTTAAAATTAATTTAAAAAAAAACATGATTTGCATAAAACGCTTATAATTAAATGCTGTTTTTTATAAATTTAATTTTCCGTCTAACGTTGTATAAGATCTCGATGCACCCACAGAATAAAATGTACCTATAATTTCTTAAAAGAACATTTTCGCTCTGGGAAAGGTACAGCAAATAAGTGTTATTTGCAGAAACAAGATAATCTAAAAAATATACACAAAAAGATACCACAAATAAAAAAATATAATATTGCTGTCGTCATTAATTTCCTGCAAATTGACATAGTAGTCATACAGTAAATATGCGAGACATCTGGCGAAACCACGAGTCCGTATTATAATGCCTATTTCAATAATTTACTTAGAAATAAAACCAATAATTTTATAATCAAATATCTATTGTTACATCTAAGACAACAACAATTCGCAAAAAAAAAAACACTTGTTTAAACACTAATATTGCCAATTTTGAAGAAAATAAAATTTACGAAATTTTCGATGCATATAAATACGATAAAAATTATGCCAAAATATCATTGCGAAGAACAATTCATTACAAAAAAGCATTAAAAATATTCCAAAAAGATGCAGTCCACCAAGTATATCCTATTATTCGTAGCCATCTTCTATTGTCTGAGCTCGCATATTCCCCGAGTTTCGGCAGTGACCTGTGAAGAAGATCCCACAGATGCCGCCTGCATTGACTGTACTACATCTCCTGATGATCCGGAGTGCACCACAACTACGACAACTACAACGGAGGCAACCACAACTACCACGACAACCACAACAGCCACCCCCACCCCAGCAGCTACACCAGCCGGACCAAAGAAGAAGATTGTGCGAGTCAAGAATCTTCAATTCTCAGTTACACGTAGAGTGAGGAGAACGGGCTAAAATTGGCGAACTAAATAAAAATGTGTATACAAAAATGAAATATTAATAAATTATTTTATTTTATCGAAGTAGTTGGTTTTTAGGACTTCTTTGATCCCAAAACTTTTTCATCAGCTTTTATGGGAATGGTATGAACATGTAGAATTTTAAGGTTATAGGAACTAGACTAACCAAGTTCTATTTTTTCTAAGATGAATATTTTAAAGATTATAACTGGAAAAGGTAATGCAAAGTGTCTCAGCGATTTTTAAAAATTATAGATTCAATGGATCTACCAAAAAAATATTCTTTTTCGAGAAATTAGAGTTTTTAAATTTAACTTCTTAAGGCTTAAATAAAAAAAAAACGTGTTATTCGTTTTTTTTCTAATTATAACTAAGCTACTGAATATTTTTGACACCATATTTTTTCATCTAAACTGGCAACAGGTCTATTTTTAAAAAGAATATTTACTTTTTTTAACAATTCATTTTTATGTCTATATTGGATTATAACCTTTTTCAGCCTTTCGGCTGATTGCCAATAAATAAATATTTATTATTTGTGCAAAAAAAAACTTTTTTAGCCAACACATAAAAAAAAAAATTTGGAAAATATCCTATCCTACCCGAACATCAGTTTGGGTTCAGAAGAGGCCATGGCACAATTGAACAATGCCATCGTATTGTTAAAAAGATAGTGGATGCATTTGAAAACAAACGGTACAGCGCTGCGATATTTTTGGATATCCAGCAAGCATTTGATAAAGTCTGGCACGCAGGAGTACTTTATAAAATCAAGAAATGGCTTCCTGCACCGTATTTCTTATTCTTTAAGTCGTACCTCAACTGTAGAAAATTTTATGTCCAATATGCTGATCAATCGGAACTGTTCTCAATAAACGCCGGAGTTCCTCAAGGTAGTGTACTTGGGCCAGTGCTATACACAATTTTTACTGCGGACCTTCCTACAAATGACAATGTTGAAGTTGCAACCTATGCGGATGACACAGTAATTATTTCTAACAGCGCAATTCCGGCAATGGCGTCCCAAAATTTACAAGAGCAACTCGGTCTTATTGAAACATGGCTGAAAAAATGCAGAATTTTAGTAAACACGCAAAAATCAGTCCAAACTACGTTCACATTGAAACGAGGAAAATGCCCTCTTGTGACGTTAAATGGTATGTCCATACCGGATGAAGAATCTGTCAAATACCTTGGAGTGCATTTGGATCGGCGACTTACGTGGAATAAGCATATAAAATCAAAGCATATGCAGCTTAAAATTAAAACCAAAAGAATGTATTGGCTTCTAGGTCCGCGATCGCAGCTTAGTTTGGAGAATAAAATTCGACTTTACAAAGCAGTACTCAAGCCGGTCTGGACGTATGCAATGCAGCTCTGGGGGACGGCGAGCAATTCAAATATCGAAATCCTGCAAAGATATCAATCTATAACTCTAAGAAACATTGCAGGCGCTCCTTGGTACGTAACCAACAAAGAAATTCACAAAGATTTGAATGTTCCTTTTGTCAAAGATGAAATAAGCAAATCATCGTTAAGATATTAACCTGCTAGACAATAGTATGGATGTTAGACGTCTAAATAGATTTCATATTCTGGACCTTCAAGATCGATTTGTATAATAATGTATAATAACCTCTAGGAAATAGTTTTGTTGTATATTGATTGGACTCACTGGAGCACAATCAATCCTGCCATTTTTTGTGTTTACTTATAAAATTTGCTGATTGTCTCATATGACAGCTTGCAAAAAAAATAAAAATAATAAAAAAAAAAATTAATTTATATATTTATAAATTAGAATTTAATTCTAAAATATAAAGTATGACGCCAGAGCAACAAGACCTTCAGGCTGAATTTTTAAATTATAATTATGGGTTTTAAGTTATTGACATTTTGTATTTTATGAGGTTTCATGATAATTAACAGAAAAAATCGTGCATTTACCAAGCTACATGTAGCTACGAAAACTTCATTCACTTTTTTATTTATAAACATTACATTAGCAAAAAAATTAAATTGAGCTTAAAAAACATTTTGGTTTTAAATATATTAGAGTAGTTAAAAAGATTCTGTTGATGAATTAATTTTATTGCTACTTTGCTTGAAGGGCACCTCCGACTTTCACTCGATTTTTGATCGAAAAAATTTCTATTAATGTGTATATATATTTTATTGGAAAATGTAATTATTCACTATTTTCGGAAATAGCATTTTCAATCTAAAAGTTGAATTTTAAAAAATGAACCAAAGACAAATTAAAATTTTTTAAAATTTTTCAGCTGCCTAAAAGTATGCTTTAATAAAAAATTGTTTTAAAAGTTGACAAGTTTTACATTTTAGATAAAATGAATTTGAAAATATTATACCAAACTTTCAAAACGTAGGTTAAAAAATTTAAAAATTAATAATTTGTTTTTTTTTGAAATTTTTTTCGGAATTTAAAAGAGCATGCCAAAATGTGATAGCTTTTAAAAACCAAATTGATTTGTGGTGTCGTCTTTTTGTAATTGGCTTGAAAAGCTGAAACTGTTTAACCAAAACTCCAAAACCATTCAATATTTTGGTTATAGACTATTCTTTCAGTGTATTGGAGCTCATATCTCTCCAATTATAAATTTTTTTTTTAATAAAGAACAAATTTTCTTGTTGTATTGTATTTTTTTAATTTATTCCAATTTTGGTCTGGATTATCCATATCTTACAAAAAAAACCGAGTTGACTCAAACTTCCCAGAAAAATAGTTCAATCCGTTCAAAATTTCATCACTCTAAGTCAGGTTCTTGCCAAAAATATGACTATCTGGGTCCATAGTGTCCATAAGTTATTACCGTGAATTCCTTGAATATATCAATTACGTTTTATTTTCTAAAAATGTTTTGCCTAAATAACATTTTTTACCAAATTTTCTATAAACAAAAACAAAATCATTTTTTAAATCAAGCATATAAATTTATTTACGTATCCACAAAATTTGCATTTTTCTCAATAAAGTCGAATTCGTTCCTGCGCATTTCCTCCACACAATCTCTGCTTCAAATTTCTAATACGATTAACTACTTGGGAAACCAATCCTCTGAGACCACGGCGTCTGGTTGTTCTTGTAGTTGTTGTTGGCACCGTAGTTGTCGTTGTAGTTGTAGTCGTTGTCACACATTCCACATGGGTGGGATTCTGCACACAATTCACACAGTTCGGGTCTGTAGGATCCACATCGCAGGTAACTGCAGATACTTCATATACTAAATACAAAGAAACAGCAGCGAATACCAAAAGATATTTAAAAATAAGCATTTTAACGATTGAAATACCCAGAAAGTAAGTAGAGAACTGATACAAAAAGTTAAAAGTTTTTTAGGTAATGCTTAACTTCATTATTTGAATTAGAATTAAATTTGTTCAGCTGTTTTGAAATATGTTCTAAATTAAATATTTGCATATCAAATCGGCGTGTGCGCATGTTAAGCATCTGGAAGATCAGGTGGGTGTTTACATTCATATGATTCAGTATTAGAGGTGGGCTTAGTTTTTGTGGGCCGGTCTGGTATGACGCGAAGCTTTTATTTCTTCTGATAATTTCTGATTAACTCTGCCAGTAATTAATTTTTTTTAAATCGTACGAGTCTTATTCGTATTACATACGATACATGATAGTTTATTCTAAAAATTTTGTGCAGCATGATATTGGTTTAATATACTATTTCTACATCTTCCGACATTTTCGTGTGTGCTGGTTTGTGGTTAGTTCTTTAAGCCTTTAAGTAGTGGCACGCGGCTCACGAAAGAAAAAACACGACCCGTGCCCATCTCTAGTATATGTTAAGTTTGATAGTCAACGACACTAGCCTACAAATTTTTTTTTTGTTTTTTTATTTGTAACAAGCTCATAGACAACGTCATAATACAAATTTTTTTTTTAAATGAAAAAGGCTTTCTTGATATCGGATCAACTCGCCCGAAATACCAAAAACTTAATGGTATGCCGCAACTTTCTAGGAGAGGGGCGTAGAGGATCTCTATTAATAACTGTTTGAATAGAACAGGGACCTACAGTTTATAGCCGAATCCGAACGGCGGTGTCTTAAATTAATAGAGACTGTTTTTGAAATGAACTTTTTCAAAAAATTCAATTTCTGTCATTTTCAAAAATGGTGGGGCAAACACGACAACCAATTTTTGATGTTTTTAGCATAGATATGATATAAATTAAATGGTTTTTCGATTTAAAATCAAAAGAGCATGAATCTATAAATTTATTTGTTTTAAAAATTCGTTACGTTGAGAACATAAAAACGGAAGTAAAAGTTTAATGAATATCAATAAAGAATGATTTCATGGAATATCTAAGTAACTAATCGGAGTTATTTTAATAAGTGTCCAAAAAATTTGCTGGCGAGGTATTGGTTCTGGTGACCCCACTATTTAGAGGTCGGATATGCCCCAATATGTCATTTTTTTATTACGATACAAATAAGAAAAGTTCTGCGAAATTTTTTTTGTCGTTTGAGCATCTAAATGTATACTGACAGAAAACTGCTACCATTTTGGATAATTTTGATGCATTAGAGCTCGCTCAGCACTGCCATTTTTAAGAAACAGTGGTAGGTCGGGTTTGCCCCACCTTACACTATATCTTAAAGTTTGCAGCATGTGCATGGCTATGCCTAGATGAAAAAATGTTTTTTACAGTGTAGGAGTAACACTCCAAAATCTCATAGAAAAAACCGGGATATACTCGTATATCAATTAACTTCACCTGCTTACGGATAAAACAAATCTTTTGGTAAAATTTGTTAAGCTTTAATAATCTCTGAGATCAAGGTGCGTATTTGGATGTGCATATGGGCATCTTTCAATTAAGGTTAAGATTAATAATTATGGAAACACTTAGGCAGCCAATGCTTCAATAGGCGATAAAAGAAGGAATTACATTATTTCCTAGAATTAAATTTAAGTTGCAATGTTTAAAAAATAAATAAATTATATGTATAAGAATTAGGCTATGCAGAAGATGAGTTAAGCATCGTCACTATCTGCCTGTTGCATACATTACTTGGAATCTAGAAATATGATTTTGGGACTACTGTACGGTCAAATGATCTTACAATTTTTTCTAAAATAAATCTAAGAAATTAAGAACTAGGTTGCGTTTAGCACCAAGATAGCACACCCCTCTTAGAGATGCCCTCTTTTAAGTCCTATGTGAAATATTATTTCTTACTACTCCCCACAGTCTACTCAGTTGCATTATGATTGAAGGACTCTAACATCAGTAACTCCATTGGAGACAAGGAATCAACATTCTCACGACTTGTCTTAGTTGAGATATGCTGAACTTATTAAAGGTGCATACTTGACTGCGGTTTAACTCTTCTATTTCAAGCAATCCATTAAAGTTCATTAGTAAACTTAAGGCGGAGCTGTTCTTTTGAATATAATCCACCAATCCATTTCAATACAATAGAAGCTCAAATAATTTGGGAAGATTTGAATGCCGAGGGTCCTTTTCTGATTTCACGACTGTCTTGAATTGGTTGGTCTCTAAGCCACTGATCTGAGCCTGGATTTTTTCGCTCAAACTCTTCCCGTTTGTTGTGCGAATTAAAAATCAGTGCGACTGACTTCATATTTGCATCCAATATAGATCTTGACGCATCTGAATCTGGGTTCTCGATCTGGTTCTTCGTTAGAGGCATTTTAAAGTCTTTGGTTAACACCAGCATAAATATAACAAAAGATTTTAAAATATGTTGGAAATTACTATTCTGCAATAATGCTGATTAAATAAAAATCTATAGAATTGGGTGTACAAAGCAAATTTTTTGGTAACATTTATTGACGTCAAACAAAACAATTGGGCTTATCAATTACATTAGTACATCAATTCCAAATCTATGGTAATCTCTATAATAGCCGCAACAGCTGTGTAAATTTCCATCATATTGTAAAATTGAAAACAAACTGTTTGGAGCGATTCGAAAGTTAGTATAAAAAGGAACCGAAGGCAGCATTTCATCACTCATTACTTTCTATCAATTGATTTCGAGTGCTATCAAAAATGAAAGTGGCATCCATCTTTTTGAGCTCGGCCGTTTTGGCCATTATATTGGCCATCCAACTGCCAGCAAGTGAAGCTGTTGTTTGCACAGGCGATGCTTCCGATCCTACGGACTGTGTTGATTGTACTGCGGATCCGACGAACGCCGAGTGCCCTACGGACACCACGGTAGCTCCAGCTGGTACGACAGCTGGACCCGCCACGCCAGGTCCAGCTGACGGAGGCGCTTCTACTCCTGCGCCTGCTGGGCAACCCACGACTGCAGCTCCGGTTACAACAGCGACCGCAACTCCTTCTTCAAACAATGGCGGCAATAACGGTGGCAACAACGGTGGCAACAACGGTGGCAGCAATGGTAATAACAATGCAGCTGCCAGACGCAGAAGAAGGCAGCAAGCTGCGAGACGTAGGAGGGCACAGGCTCAGAGGAGCAGAAATAGGAGGAGGAGGCAGAACAGAAGAAGGAGGCAAAACAACAGAAGACGTAACAACAGTAATTGAAAAGATCGCAAAATTTTAAAGCTGAACTTTTTTTTTGGATGACGACCAAGTTACTTTACGTAGGAAATAAATATTGAAGCATTGCATTTTAAAAGTATTGAGTAAATGATTAGAGCCTTAAAGCTTGTGCCTGGGGAAACACTATGTGAGCATGATCCTCTCAAAGGGTGGATAATATTATTTTGCATAAATCTTAGTCTCTATGAATTCATGCACTGTTTTCGCTAGCTGCCATATACTCTTCCCAAAATTTTAAGCGCCTTGAAACATATGTTTGATATTATCATTCTGATCAAACATTTATAATGACTATTGTTAGTGACATACATTGATGACATTATTTTAATTGACGTCAAACGCTTAATAATCAATATATTTATTTTGAAGCTATTCTATATCTTTATAATAGTAGCAACAGCTGTATAAATTTCCAAAAACTCTATAAACTAAGTATAAAAAGGAAACCCATCATAGCTAATAACCACTCAATAACTTCCATCATTTGGATTAGAGTGATAACTAAAATGAAAGGCTCACCAATCTTTTTGAGCTGGGCCATTTTGGCCTTTATATTGGCCATACAAGTGCCAGCAAGTGAAGCTGTTGTTTGCACAGGCGATGCTTCCGATCCTGCCGACTGTGTCGATTGTACGGCGGATCCGACGAACGCCGAGTGCCCTACGGACACCACGGTAGCTCCAGCTGCTACGACAGCAGCAACTGACGGAGGCGCTGCTACCACTCCGGCTGCTGGTGCAGCCACGACACCAGCTACCGATGGAGCCACGACTGCAGCTACTGGTGGAGCCACGACACAATCTTCTTCTACAGGTGGAGGTGGTGGTGGTAAACGCAAACGAAAATGGAAACGTACAATAAAAAGGGGAAAGAAGACCAGAAGGAGGAGGGGGTCGGGACGCGGCAATAGGACTTCAAACAACCGCAGTTCAAACAACGGGAGTTTAAACAGCGGGATTTTAGGCAGGAGGCCTTTAAACAACAGGACCCCAAACAACAGGAGCGGTTAAGAGAGCAGTTGAATTTTGAGTATAAAACTTTCATAATGAACTTATAACGCCAATCAAGTTTCTTTACTTATTTAATAAATTTTAAACTATTGCATATTAGGACTTTAAAATTCAGTGATCCCAAATCTAAATCGAAAAAACAAATTAACTTGATAACTGATCATTAAGTATGGATCAATGATCAATTGCAGTACCATGATTGCAACAAAAAACTCACAAAATAAAACAGAACATATGCAGATGCTAGTTCAGCGATTCTTATATAGATCATTATACTCTGACAAATCTGAGAGACTTCGTGAGGTAGAGCCTTATACTGATATGGTTGTTCCTATACTGCCCTTGACTTCAAGACTTTCCCGTAACTAGCTCAATTCAATGGAATTACCAAAGCTGTTTGGTTTCAACTAATTTTTAACAAATTTCAATTTAAAGGAACACTATTCCATATTATATAATCATAATCATTGTTTGGATTTTTGGCTCGCAAATGTACTTAAAAAACGTAAAATCAAAATGTCAAAAGTTTTTCAATCCTCTTGCCTTCATTAATTCTAAGTAACTGATAAGTATTGATCCACCAACGATTTATTCTAGTCTTACCCCAGACAAATATTCTAATTGAACCAAAAATTTAGTTGCTCCGGATATTTTTTAAGTTTTGTGTCTCTTGTCTAAAAAACAGACAGAACGAGGTGTGTCAGACCCCAAGTTTCAGCCACTCGAAGTTTTTAGAGGAAAATTTAAAAAAAGGCTAGACTCTCCTTTCTTAAGAGGACAAGCCATGCACCATAAGACGAAAACAAACACTTTGATTCGGACTCGTTTTAACGTGCTTCCAATTCCGACGTCTATTCTTTGTTAGCACAGCTCTACCCATTTCGAGGAAAATTATCGTATCTCTAACTAAATTCTGCATTCAGGTGCCAAAGCACTGTATCAAATTTGACCAAAATCGGTTGATTATATCATATAGCTCCAATAGGAACGAAAAGAAAAATTAAGTAACCTAACCTAACCTAACCTTCTTTCAATTTTTTCGAACTTTAATTTTAGTAACTCATCTGTTTAGAGCAAGGGAAACTTAAAATTTATTGAAAAGAGTATGGGAAATATTAGATATCACATTTAAACCAACATCCACTTGTTCTTAATTTTTCGAAAAATTTGTCTCTTAACATCGAATATAGTTGCTACCCTGCGAGTGGCTCTGGTCGTCGCAGCAGTAGTAGTAGATGTAGTAGTTGTAGTAGTTGTTTCTTCTGCAAGACACTCTGCATTTGTTGGATCCACCTCGCAATCTATGCAATCGGGATCGTCAGGAGCCACATCACAGGTTACAGCCGAGGCGCCAGGAAGTTGCATGCTTAGACAATAGATAATGCCCACAAGCAAGCCCAGATATGGAGTAGTCTTCATTTTTGTTAATTTTTAGTTTGGGTTGTTGCTGCTTAAGTGGATTGTTTTGGTATGATACTTCCCAGTGGAAGCCCAAATATTTATACCCAAATATTTATTTCCGGTGTTTGGCGAATTTAATCAGCTGCTTAATTTTTGGCAATAATTTGGCATTGAATATTTGCAGATCTAAATTTTTCCACTAATTTGTATGTACTATATGATTTTTGCACTCTATTGCTTTATAAATATTTATTTAAATTTAGAGGTAACATCTGTCAGAGAAAGCGTTTGTTCGGGGCTATAAGATTCATATTAAAGTTCAAGAGCAAGAATTTAGCCCATGACTTTGGAAATGTTTAATGAACTGCGGTTAACGCACTAAAAATTCCGTGAAATTAGCTTAAGTCTAAAAAGTCTTTGCTTATATTTTCAAATAAGTTTAAACTTTTTAAAGTTTTAGGATCGTGCATGCAATTTTATAAATTTATATCATGTATTTAATCAAATATTCTTGTTTTTCAAAACACCTGCCTTTGAAACACCTGATTGAAGAAGTTTTATTTTGCACACGAATTTTAATAAAATTTTTTTGTAAAATTCAAACAAATTACTTCGGCTTAGTTAAAAAAAAAACCCGCATTTTTTACTAAATAGATACAATATTATGATTAAAGGAAATGTCTCAAATGACAAATTCAGATATTTTTTCATTAAAGCAATTTAAGTTTCCCTGCATTTTTTGCATACAGTAGAGGTGGGATACTATCGATGGTACTATCGATATTATCGATAGTTCCGGAAATAGGCAAATTGTTAAAAAGAATACCAAAACCTGGAGTACACTCACTGTAAAGTGAGTCAAATTTTCCGGATAGTAGACAACTTTGGCTTCCGAAATTAAGATTTCATAAAATTCAGGCTACACAAAACAGAAAAAAAGAGTCCTACAAATTAGACAGCAGCAATAGCCAAAATGCAAAACTATTGAGCTTTCGAAAGTATAGAATTAAAATATAAAAATGGCGTACGTAAAGTCGGGCATGGACGACTTTGGGATACCCTGTACCCTGTTAGCTTGCAATAAAATCCTTTTTTTGGAACGATTCCTCCTATGGGAGCTATATGATGTAGTCAACCGATTTTGATTAGGTTTAGTACAGTGCTTAGGAACTATAAAAAACTTACGAATACCAAATTTAATTCAATATCTTTACAAACAAACGAAACACAACAAATTTTGTTCAAAAATCAATTTTTTGTAACATCGGCCCTATGGGAGCTAGTCGCCCGACTTTATTCAAATTTCCTTCAATGCTTGGGTACTCTTAAAAACATCTGAATGCAAAATCTGGTTTCGATATCTTTATTAAAAAATTAAATTTAGCAAGTTTTGTTTAAAAAAAAGTTATTTTAACCGATCGGTCGTATGAGAGATATATGATATACTATAACAAACTTTCAAATGCCCAATTTGCTTACGATATCTTCATAAACGAACGAATTATTCATCTTAAACTTTTTTTATTTTGAAATATTTAATTTTTCCTACTCTATGGCACTTATTTAACCCAGATATGCACATGCGTTAGTGTGTCGGTAAAAAAAACAAATTTTTTGTATATTACTTAAAAAAGTTGGTAAAATTAAATATTTCTATTCTTCAAAACAATAATTTGCCCAAGATCCTAAAAATAGGAATAAATTTACAATGCAAAATAAAACCTTTAAATTTCTAAAAGCCTTTAAAAATAATGCAACGGTATTTGTAATCATTTATTTCTCAATAACTTTCCATTCACAAAATTTGTATTTTTTAAAAAAATTGAAATTTTGTAAGCTCGTTTTTCAAAGCGTACTTTGCAGTTTTCCTTTTCTAAAATATAAAATTTTAGAATTTTCGCGATAACTCCCTTCGACAGGTCAAACATTAAAAAAACTTGCATGTGCATGTCTCATCCTAATCCAAAAAATATTTATCTTGCGAATGTTACTGAAAATGGGCGTGTACGAACTATCATAAACGAGGTTTCGTATATGTAGGACAGCGGGCATATCTGAGTGAAAAAATGTGTCTTGTTTTGGGTGCTATATTGAACTTTGTTCGATGGTAATATCGATAGTATAGTAGTAGTAGTTTCAACTATCGAAGTATTAACTATCAAGGGGTGGCACTATCATTAGTATCCCACCTCTAGCCAGCAGTATTATTTGCAGCTCTCTTTCTATCAAACTGTTTAGGGACTTTAGCGTGCTTAAGGCAAATATTGTACACTTTTTTGTTTATCAGACTCACATTTGTATTTTAGGTATAAAAATATGTACAGAAAATGGAAGTCAATGCAACATTTTCTTGGAAAGTGTGTCTGCTATTAATACAAGCGAACCAATTAAATAACTATATTTTATTTGTTTTTAAATGATTATAAGCAGCGTGCTCGTTAGTTCCCCTAATGGCTAAATGCAGCATAAACTATTATCATTATAGTTTTACAACCCAGTACTTACTACTTAAAACGCTCTAAAACCGAGTGCTGCTGCACTCAACAGCTGTAAATTTCTCTTTCCCATGCGTGCTCTCTTTATATATAATCGTCACAATTAAAGAGCATTTTTAATGCGATCCAAAGCGCGCCAAACTTTTACCCACCCGCTGCCGCCTTTGGCTGCTGCTTTTTGCTCTGCTTTTATTTTTATTGCCTCTGTATGCGCTATATGTTGGGTCTCTGGGTCTCTGACGTTCGATCAAGCGACGACCAAACGACCAAGCAGCGGTCCGGGTCCGAGCGAGTATTTTAATTTTCGTTTTGGAGGCGAACAAACAGTTTGGCGCCCGAGCGGAGTGCGCGTTTTGTACGTTAAACCAAACGAGAAAAAATAAAGCGAAAAAATATTGTGATTTTTTTGTGTTTGGTGGCTTTATACGTTTTTAAACAATAAAATTTAGTTAAATTTGGAAAACTATTTGGGCCACAAACTTATTTAAGTGTTACGAGCGCGCGGGAGTGTGTGGTGGCGCCATCTAACGTTGACTTGCGGCAGCTTGGCGGTTTGTTTATTTTCCCAGTAAGTAGCGATAACTAAAAATACATTGCTGCAAGAAAAAAAAAAATGGAAAAATAAATACAAAAACAAAAAGTAACCGCCATCCTTTGACAGCGGCGACGACATAAAATGTCAAACTGTCGATCAACTTCAAGGCAAAATTTGCAAATTGCAAATTACATATTGCAAAATGTAAAAAGCGTGTTTTAAATGCTTAAAGGGGTCGCACAGCGTGCAGCTCTAAATGCTTATGGAAATGTTTTTTTTTTGTTTCTACAGTCGCCAACTCCTCTCGAGAACTCATCGAACACATTGCCTTTTTTAATCTCTACTCGGATCTTGCTTTTGGCTACGCGTTTTGCATGCCTTTGCCTTGTTCGCCTGATTTTGCTCTTCTCTGGAATGTGTTTTTAATATAAATTTCTTGTTCGTTTTTCTCGGATTTCTTGGATTTCTGTGTTTTGTTTTTGAATTTCACTGCCTTGTCTTTACAACGCAAAACACTTGTTGCCTATCTGTGTGTGCGTGTGTGTGTGTATCTGTGTGTTTGCGTATCTATGTGTGTGCGGGAAGAAATCAAACTAAGCGCAAACTTTAATTAATATTCCAGTCGTTCCCCTCACAAAATATGCTCCGAACAATGTTGTTTTTGTTACTCGTGTTGTTTGTTATTGTTGTTGCTTTTTTTTATTTGCATTGCGCATGTCCAACGCGCATTCTATAAATCGTGGATCTCTGCCTTGGCACGCTCCAGCTAAGCTGGGATTGAGTATACATATTTCTCAATAGCTGAACATATAAATTCATTGATTGTATAGATGAATTAAGGCTTAACCATTATAATAAATCGCATAGATGCTACTGTTTGTATTTTAAGGAAAACAAATTTAGCACCTTGTTCCCAAAAAGAAACCATTTAATGCATTACATTTTGGGCATTCACGGCCACGACGTCTTCTCGTCATCTCATCAGCAGGTAGCTCTTCAGCGACTCGAAGGATCTATCGAGTAGTAAACCTTTAAAACTTTCTTATCAAAAAAACTTAACCATCAAAACACCCAAGAATATAGTAATAATAATGATCAGCTCCCAACTAGCACTAAAGCTCCTCAATCAGCCCAATGTCAGTATTAACTGCAATTATTTGAGAACAATCTAGACGGGTTCTCCCCATAGCTCCCGATTCTATGTCCTCCAATGAGGGTTCCACTTCGTCTCACACTCTGCGTGTTAGGAACATTCCTCTTTAATCTCACAGAACCTACTTGCGTTTGAATTCATAATGCTCACATTGGTCAGGTCTGTGATGAGTCTGAAGTATCCCGTAAGTAAGTCATTCATTGTCTTGAAAGAATTCTTACACAATTGGTGTACTTTTTAGGAGCCGCATAACACCATACTATGCCTATATGTTTCTGCAATATGTGGTTTTTTACCTGAGTGGGTTATTAACCCGATGCAGAAACCGTTTTTTCGGCCAGGAAGCCGTGATTCGCCTTGTCACAATTAGCTAGCTCCCAGAAAGGTTGTTCAGGGGTTATCCGGAGGATACTACACTCGAGTGAAT
>JBAMAX010000994.1:0-59834 GCA_037043745.1 Chymomyza amoena
TAGTCACGTTTGTCAATGTTAGTAATCGATGTTTTATTTGCGTAGGTTGGCACTGCCGCAAACATCTGCTAAAAAGAAGAAGCAGCACGTGCACGTTGTGTTTTGCGGCTACTTCTCATATCATATAGAGTTTTAATATTGTTTGCAATTGTGGCTTAATTCTTTGTGTACATTTTATATTACACAAAAGAAAATGTCTAAAAAGGCTTTTAGTGGCAAAAAACGCTACTTCAACGAAGCTACGGCTGAAGATGGCGGCTTGGAACACGTTAAACTAAAAAGTAAGCCGCGACAGAATTTTAAAGGCGATTTTATAAAATCACATGTGCAGAAACCACAGCACAAATGGAAAAATGCTCAGCCGTTTAATAAACGTAAAGTACCTGAGCAGAGATTACCTAAGCCTAAAATACCAAAGGAGCTGTTAGATAAGTACTCACGCGGCGATCAAGTGAGTTCCGCTGGTGTGAAGACAAATTTCTTTAAGGACCAGCAAAAACGCAAGGAAGTTTACTTAGAGTATGCTACAGAGCAGGCAGCACGCACAGAGCTATTGTTGACAGAAACACCCGGTCTGCTGGAAGCCGATGACGAAGAAATTACAGCCGAATATCGTCAAAGCCAGATTGCAGCTAATGTAGACTTACAATCGGCTGCCAAACAGTTTAGCTTAAATCTAGAATTCGGTCCTTACAAAATGCGTTACACAAAAAACGGTCGCCACTTGCTTCTAGGCGGCAAACGTGGTCACGTAGCCGCTTTTGATTGGGTAACCAAAAAGCTGCACTGTGAATTTAATACCATGGAAACTATTGCTGATGTGCAGTGGCTGCATGTGCCTACCATGTACGCAGTAGCCCAAAAGGAGTGGGTCTACTTTTACGACAACAAAGGTACCGAGTTGCATTGCGTCAAGCGTTTGACACGCGTCAATTGTCTAGACTTCTTACCCTATCACTTTTTGCTGGCCGCTGGTAACAGCGCTGGCTATGCCTCCTGGCTCGATGTATCCTTGGGTGAACTAGTCGGCAACTTTAACACAGGTTTAGGTGACATACGTCTTATGCGTCATAACCCTGCCACTGGTGTGCTCTATATAGGCGGCGGCAAAGGTGTTGTTTCCATGTGGTCACCAAAAATGCGTGAGCCTTTGGCTAAAATTCTATGCCATCCAACGGCAATGAGCGCATTGACTATAGATCCCAAGGGTCAACATCTAATAACAGCTGGTCTAGACCGTCAAGTCAGAATCTGGGACATACGACAGATGCACGATGAGCCTTTGGCCAAATTCTTTCTACGCCTGCCAGCTAATGAAGTGGAGGTTTCGCAACGCGGTCTGCTTGCCTTATCCCAAGGCAATTATTTGGAAACTTACAATAATTTATTGACGGGAGGTGGCACTGGCAACACAAATCAATTGCCATATTTGCGTCAGCGCTGCGGCTCTTTTGTGCATGGCTTGCGCTTCTGTCCCTTCGAGGATGTGTTGGGCGTTGCCACGGCTAAAGGTTTTCAATCGCTGCTGGTGCCTGGCTCTGGCGAGCCCAATTATGATGCACTCGAAAACAATCCATTCGAGACAGTCAAACAGCGTCGCGAGCACGAAGTACACGCTTTACTGGAAAAGATACCACCCGAACTGATTACTTTAGATCCGGAGGAAATTATTGGGGTCGATGTGCCAACGCTGCAAGAAAAGGTCGATGCTAAACGCAAATTGTTCCACGTGAAGGCGCCCAGCATAGATATGAAGCCACGACACAAAATGAAAGGACGTGGCGGCAGCGCCAAGGCTGCACGCAACAAACAGATTGTCAAAGACACTAAGCGAAAGGTAAGTTTAATAGGGAAGAAGAGCGTAGGACAAATGTTAATTATATCTTCAAATTTTCTTTTTAAGGAATTCATTGCGGATGTACGGCATGCCAAACAGCAAGTTATTGCCTCGCACAAACTATTTAAGGAAGCAGATGAAGAGCAAGATGAGCCAGCTGCGCCTTCAGTTCTAGATCGTTTTAATCCGAAGAAAAAGCCAAAGCAGAAAACGTGATTGCGATCTTAGCATTTAACTAGCATATAGTATGTTATGTATAGTAATGTGTAGATTTAAAGATTTAAAACATCATTTAAGCCAAGTCTGTTTTCTGAACAGGATTATTAAAACTTTATGTGATTGCAAACTTGCACGAATGCTTGGAAAATGTAATACATATTTGTTGTTTCTTGTTGGGATTCGCAAAACATATGTGCAGACAGGCATATTGTTTTCAAGAAAGTCTAGAACTGCACAGAAATGAAACGAACTACAACGTCAAGCTGATGTACTCTGTGATTTGAAACATTTGTTTAAATGATTTAGTTTAAACCCATTTGATGATATGGAGTGTTAAAATGGACTAATGGCTAACTCCAAAATTTATTGTGAGGCTTCAGTCTGCGAGGATGCAAACTTTGCACCATCTTTGAATACATTTTTTCTATTATATAGAGCTCTGGAACAATCGACTCCTCTCTTTCCTTATTTCTTTTTCATACTTTCAAAGTGATCTATTTTTTTGATATATATCAAGTAAGTTTAAGTACAAACACTTTGTAACTCTTTTTCGTGTGGACAGTCCCGCCTTATCCAAATTCGAGATTTACCTCAGCCGCAGCTTTTTAAAACTAATCTGTATCATTCTAAATCCACAAACGCAAAGACAAGCTTAATTAAAAATAATTTAACATTTATTTTCTAGATCAATTGTTTAACACATCCTACCTAGGTCTAGATATACGTCAGCATGCAGTTAAAGTAACTGCTAATGCGGGAATCTTGCGTGTTTTCTTGTATTTCTTTCAGTGCCGCCTGGAGCTGCTCTTCAAAGCCTGTACGTGCATAATAAAACAAGTTCAGAATACGTTTTTTGCCCTCAAAGTCAGCTTCGTCTGCACCTGTTAACTGCAGCCTTTCAAGATTTGTCAGAATGGGTCCAACAGACTGCACCAAGTGTGTCATAAAGGTGACATTTAGTTGCTGACATAACGTGCTCATAGCGCGCAATGTGGCGTCTCCTATGGTGGGCTTTAGCAACAGCTGCGGTAAATAACGTAGGAACACCAAGAATTGATTTGCACCTCCATAGGCCGTATATAAGCTGACATTTTGGACAATAAGGCAGAGCAGGTTTAAGACACGGCTTGACACGCCCTCACGTGTGGTGAACTGTTGCTGCACATATGCTTGAATGGTTGCCTGCAGCAAATCACACATGCCCTGTGGATGCAGCTTTAGAAGTGACGCGCCGCTGTCCAACAGCAAAGCGTTAAGAGCTGAGACAAGGCGAAGTTGCTGTTCAGGCGAGAGCTTGCCTAAGTGTTGTAGACATTGCAGCATATAATCCAGCAGCCGCACATAAACGCTGGCCTGCGCATTAGCAGGATGTGGATAAAACCGGCACATGAGCTCGGCCAGACATAAGTTTTGCGGCGTGCAAAATGCACCACCATCGGTTGGGTCATTGGCTTTGCGCTTATTTTGCTTTTTGGCTAGAAGGCAATTATATTATTGTATATTAATAAATTGAAGAAATACTATGCATGATTAACTTACTCGACTGCGGCATCTGCTCGTAGGGAAAACTTGTGCAATTGCCGTTCTCTCCAATTTCTAGGAAATGCCGCACAAAAGGTGCAGCATAACTGTTGCGCATCCATTGACTAAGTTCCTGTGTATTATTGGCCAGCTCATACTGTGTTACCAGACTCCAAAGTTGTGCCATGATGTCCAGCAATACAAACAAGCTGGCTGCCGCTTCTGCAGTAAGCAAGATTTTTTCTGTTGACTGCTTTTGTTGTTGGGCCTGTGGCTGCGGACGCACTTCTAGCCAGTTATCCTGCAACAGCGGCATTAACTGTTCTACGTAGGTTCGTAAATTTAAGCCTGCACTGCCAGCATTGCGCTCCGTGCTTGCAGCAAAAATGTCATTAAAGTCGTGCTGATCTACCAAAAGTGGACGTAATACGCCATAGTATTGATGATTCTGCGTGTCAAAATGTACAATGTTTGTTTGATTGCTGGCACCTTTTGCCTGATGCTGCTGCACTAGTGTTCCAAGTATTTGCTGAAGACGTAGCAGCACCTTTGTGCGCCACTTGATGGTCGTTTGCTGCCCCTGGCCTAGACGCACGGTGAGCGTGCGATTGGAACGTTCGTTGTCGTGACGGGCCAGCGAAATCATATCAATAAAATTGCCAATAATGGTATGAGCACAGCGCTCGGCGATTATGTCGGCCGGTACACGGTGAAGCAGCACGTCCAACATAAGCAAAGAATCTTCTTGTATGGCAGGCAGTACATGGGTCATGGAACAGCGCAAATAGGTAGACAAAACATGAAAGAAGGGTGCAACAGCTTCCGGCTGCAATGCCTCTAGCAAGGAATCAAGAGTTTTAAAAGATTCCTTGCGCACATCGCTCTCCATATCCAGTGCGCCGGCGGCTATGCCTTGGAGGAGCTCATTCAAATGGCCAATTAGACGGTCGGATTGGCCAGCCTTAACGCAATCACGTATGTTGCGCAATGCATCAGTTCGGAACTTTAAACTATGATGTTTAAGACGCGACAATGTTTCCTTTATGCTAAATTGGCGTTGGCCTTCATCGTTAAACGCAGATTCCTTTAGCTGTTCACGAATCTCAATTTTGCGAACCTTGAAATCGGTTTTGGTGACATTGAGACCCTTGGGCAGCTTGGCGCCCTTAAGCTTAACTTTGGCCTTTTCGGCACGTAGATTCTTTTTATGATGGCCACCCATTTAAATTTCTTTGACAATACAAAACACGCGGCAGCGATAAACAACTCCTATGGCTGAGCTTACCACAGCAGTGCTAAACAGCGTGCGTTTTTTCAATACACTTTCCATTAAGACAACACTAGAGTGTTATGGGCAGTAATATCGTTTAGTTTCTATTTGTTTATTTATGAATATGCGTTTTTAATGGCATTTTACACAAAAAACTCTTTGACTTATCGCCACAACAGTCAAAGTCCGTACAATGAAATAGAAATTTGGCCAACCCAAACCAAAAAAAACGTTCTACAACAACACTATGGTACAATCGATTGAATAGTGTGTAGCCATGTTGTATTAAGTTTGCACGGGTTGTACATCGAGTCGTAGCGTGTATGGTGTGAGAGTAATTCACGGATTGAATGTGGTCGGTAAACACAAACATACAATATAATGGGATCCACAATAGAAATGTGCGCTTTTATTGAATGCTATGAAAGTTTACCAGAACTATGGGATAGTAAGAACGACAACTATAAAAACAAATGCATTCGCGATAGGTGCTACAACAAACTATTAAAAGTATTTAGAAAAGTTAAAAGTGACGCTACCATGGAGGACTTAAAAAAGAAAATCGCTAATATGCGTACTTGCTATCGTCGCGAGTTAAAAAAAGTATTAAATAGTGAAAGATCTGGAGCAGACGCCGATCATATTTATGTTTCGAATTTGTGGTACTACGATGCTTTTGAGTTCTTACGAGATTTGGAGATGTCATTACCAACAGGCCGGTCTAGCCCAAGCCCAGATAAAGATGAAGGAAGGGCTTTCAGAAGTATGGTAAGTACCAAACATTGGACAATTGTGCATGTTCATTTACTAATGTGTATTTATTTTTTCTTTTGCAATTAGGGAACAATACAGATATCCAAGAAACGAAGTGCAGCTTATGTAAGAACTCATTTGCTGAAAAAAGCGGTGGAACATTTGGAATCCTCTTCAACAAAAATGGCAAAACTCGACGACGAAGCCACCGCTTATGGAAATTCATGGGCTCACATGTACCGCCGAATGGAACCGACTCAACAATTATTTGCCAAACGAGCTGTCGATGAGATTATGATGATGGGACGACTGAACCAATTGACTTATAACACAGTGCATGGTATTTATGAGACAACTTTTACCAGCGAGCCATCTCCAAGAGCTGCCACACCACATTCTAACAGTGACTCCGCTGAATTTTTGTAAAGATTCCTGCAGACTGTTGTAACTTTGCTGCTATGTATAATTATTTTTCGTTTTTCTTTTGTTTAAAAATCTGATTTATAAAAAGTACACCAGTTATTACCTCTGAAAATAAGCATAAAATTAAACGCTAGCGTTTTAATCTTAATCAATAAATAAACATAAATAAATCATAGTTATTAAAATCGCAAATCGTTCAAACCAATAAATGCATGTCTGACCGACCATTAAAGTAAATCATTTTACATTCAGTATGAAGTCTTAAAATCGATGTTATCCAACACCAAAAGAATGCACAAAAAGTTGGCAGCACATCAACTAAAACTTATCGATAACCTTGACAGCCTGCCTGGAGCGAGTTGGCCCAAGTGTAGTTTTGCGTAAATTTTCGCATAAAAAAAGTGCTTCACTCTTAGTATAAGCGTGTTTTAAAGATTGTGCGTAAATTAAGGTAAGTTCAAGCGAATTAAATAAATTTAGCGCAACAAGCATGCAGTTATGTTAAATACACTGCATTGTATTACAGCGCGTTGTATGTGTGTGCTGCGTGTATATGCGCGTATGTGTGCATGTGTATATGCTGCCCGCCGCTACTTTGCGTTCGCGTTCAACAACGTTGCCACTTTTTACCAAGCGAACAAGTTAAAACAAAAATTTTTTTACATACAGCTGCAAAAAGTTTTATAAACCATTGAGTTTTTTTTTTGTATAAAACAAAGTGCGCGAAAATTAACTAATAAAGGTACTACAAATTGAGGCTGAATGAAAAACTATTGCATTTCCTAGAGGGTACGCAACTAATTTCACTGCGACGACTGTGTTTTTTTTTTATATTTTTTTATGACATTTTTCGCTGCTAATGCTGATGTGCTTCTTCTTGCTGCTCGGCACATTTTGTATGAGAGCTTGTAAAAATACGTCAAGTACTAGATTTTTTTTTCGTGTTCGTTATATGGCACTTTTTTGTATTAAAGTAAAGAAATTAACATCAAATATTAAAAAACGAAAATAATTTGTGAAAATAACATTTTACACTTTACCAAATTCTCGAGAAAAACTGTACAAACGCGAATTTGTGGCTCGTGTCTTTTAATCGTTGCGTTTACTTTAGGTTTTAGTTACGTTTTGACGTTTGCGTAAATCCGTCGTCGTCGTCGTCGCCTGTGTGTTGTCCCTCTATGGTTTTGCAACAAAAAATTTGTTTGCGTTAATTAAACCAAAATAATTCCTTTAATGTACGTATACGCAAACAAAAATTGTTAGTATTGTTTGTTTGGTTATAAATTTAAGTTTGTATTTGTGGGTGCGTGCATTTTTTTTTTTCAAACGTTTGCTTTTCCTTTACCCTGCAGCAAAATGAGCAGCTCCGAGGAAGTCTCTTGGGTCACCTGGTTCTGTGGGCTTCGAGGCAATGAATTCTTTTGCGAGGTAAGTCTTACAAAGACTTTGGAATTAAAACATAATGCGCTTCCGCATTTTATGTTATCTAAGCAGGCCCGAACAGAGCCTACAAGCGCCAATTGCAGCTGTGTGTGTGTGTTTGTGTGTACAGTTGCAGACAACTTGTGTGTGCCCCACCTTGCGGCACTCGCACTCGCACACACACACACTGCTCAACGCTCGGGCATACAACAAGCTAGTTAGGCGCTTATTTAATAAGTTTTGCTTTTAATACTTGCCCATAGGTTGATGAGGACTACATACAGGACAAATTCAATTTAACTGGCTTAAATGAGCAGGTGCCTAATTATCGTCAGGCATTGGACATGATATTAGATTTGGAGCCTGGTAGGTCTTAAAACACTTGTTGTATGACGTATACTTAAGCTGCACTTTTTTTTTTTACAGAGGACGAACTCGAGGACAATCCATTGCAATCCGATATGACCGAACAGGCTGCCGAGATGTTATATGGCCTAATACATGCTCGTTATATATTAACAAATCGCGGCATAGCTCAAATGATTGAAAAATATCAAACTGGCAACTTTGGGCATTGCCCACGTGTCTATTGCGAGAGCCAGCCCATGTTACCTTTGGGTGCTTATCAAACTTTTGCTAACTCTCTAGCTAACAATAAAACTAATTGTCATTTTTTTTGTATATAGGCCTGTCGGACATACCTGGTGAGGCAATGGTTAAGACCTATTGCCCAAAGTGTATTGATGTTTATACACCAAAATCATCGCGTCATCATCATACCGATGGTGCCTATTTTGGCACTGGTTTTCCGCATATGCTCTTTATGGTGCATCCTGAGTATCGCCCCAAGCGTCCTACTAATCAATTTGTTCCACGGTAAGCGAAGATAGGAATTAGAGGCAGGCTCTGAAAGTTAACTGCATTGCTGAATAAGGTTTGGGATTCCAAAAAATCCATTTATCTTGCACATTTATGTAAATTTCATTTGAAAAGTGAAAGCATAAGGACTGTATTGGAGTGTTCTTTACAAATATTGTATGTTTTGGATAAGGAATATGTTCCCTGTTGTTATAACGATTTGTTAGGCAGTACGTCTTTATATACTACTACAATCTATTTATATGGCACATTTATGTAAATTTCATTGTAAAAGTTAAAGCATAAGACGTGTATTGGAGTGTTCTTTGCAATTGTTTTGCATAAGGAAAATGTTGCCTGTTGTTAAAACGATTTGTCAGTTAGTGCGTCTGTATATTGTATATATTCCTTCTACTACTGTTGTCCGCTACTCCTCGTGGAGCTTAGGGCCTCTACCATTAGATCTAAACGTAACTCTATTAGGTGCTTCGCGACATATATTGTAATTATATCTCTGTCTATTGTTGTGCGCCTAGTTTGTGCTATACAACTGAGTGCAGCTCTGTATATTGTATCGTCTGTATATTGTACCTATTTCTACTACTACTGTTGTGCTCTGCTCCTTGTGGAGCTTAGGTCCTCTACCACTAGATCCAAACCTAACTAATGGTGCTTCGCGGCATATGTCGTTGTAATTATATCTGCGCCAAGTTTGTGCAGGTGCACCAGGCCTTCCAAAAGCCCAGGGGTTCCAGCTGAGTGGTGCTCTATTTCCATCTATTGCTAGTTCTAGTTAAACAATTTAATACACTTTTTGATTACAAATTGTGACTTGAATAAGCATCTAGTTGAAGTTTTTACGACTGCAGACTGCTACGGATCAGATTCTAATGCCGTTTATAATGAAATAAATAGGAGGAAAACTTCAATGCAGGCAGGCAGACGTTCATCGATTGCTCAGCGTTTGTGTTCTGTAGAAAATAGGCACGTTTAGGATAGTTTTACTGGTTTGCCTGATACGCGACATATTTATACTTTTTTATAAACACTTTTACTATTATTTGCTAATTGATTCATTCATTTCTTTGTATTTCATATGCTGCAACAACATGATGACGATTATTTCTGGACTACAGTCTGTATGGCTTTAAAATTCACAGCTTAGCTTATCAAATTCAGCTGCAGGCAGCAGCTAATTTCAAAACGCCACTACGAGCGGTAAATTTAAAATGAATTCTTTTTATATTTACACATCTCTACATAATTTTTTTCTTAACAACTTTTTTGACTAAAATCTAAAGTTTTAAACAAAACAAACAAAACAAAATGAATCAAAAAAACAAAACAAAAAAAAAAAAACAAAGTGTCAAACTAAGCATATATATATTTTTTATTTGTTTCTCTCCCCACACAAACAACCGACAACCAACCAACCAAAAAATCCACCACAAACACCTAATGGTCATCTCAACAACAACAACAACTACAACGACATCGACAACAAAAAAAAATTTGATACAACCAAACAACAACACATAATATTTTTATGTATGTGTTTACTGTCTGATCTGAAAACTATATCTTAATATCTCGTTTACAATGCACATGTACTATATATAACATATAAACCATACCGAACTGAACTATCATCATTCTATCAAACACTTTGTATAGAAAAACTAATTGACACATCTACGCTCACACACATAAATACATAAAATAAACACACTCGCGCCGAATACACACACACACACACACACACATAAAAAAAAAAAAACAAAACGAAAACCATATATTATTGCATATACATTATGTATGTTTAAAGAACCGAGAGACATAGTTACAACAACAACTAAAAACAACCGGAACAACAAAATAATATCTATCCGTTAGCCTACAGACGACGAGAACAGCATTAAGAGATTTTGAGAGCGACAGGAGCAGATGAATCTTTTATACAAAAAATATAAAAAACAAAAACTAAAATAATAATAAAATTAAAAAAAAAAAACAATGCGTTATATCGAGTAAATTCTTAAATAAACAACAACAACAATCGTAGTTAAGTAAACACGTTCAAAGGTAGTAGAAAATGTATAAAAAAAATAACTAAAACTTGAAAAAAAAAGAAAAAAATATTAAAGCGTAACAAGTACGGAAATCGATATGAAGTTTTTCTACGACGATCATTAAACTCATGTATACACACACACTTGCACATACACACACACGCACACACATATGGCCAAATATCATTATCAGCTATAGAAAGAACATCGATCGAACATCCTTTGCAGCTCAACTAATCCTTTTTGTTTTTTGCTATGTACATAACATTACATAATCAAAATAGCAAGTTTATATATATATATATATCTATGTTATAAGATGTACTTATGTTAGGCTAAAATTTGATGTATACCTTATGTCTAGAGCCTAGTTTATGCCAACAACATAGAGCCCTTGGAGCAACTTTCTCGAAATGAACATAAATTAAACATAACCTTAAATTTATACTGCTTGCTGCTTTTAATTTTGCTATGTAATAATTTTCAACGTTTTCATGTGGTTTTGGTTTCGATTTCGAGAATGTTGCTCAATTTGTTGCCTACGATCAAAGAAAATAGAACTAGTTCTATACTAGTTCTATATTCTTTGCTACGATATACATGTAAATACATTTAAGGCGCTCTTAATTTATTTAATACCCTTCTATACCCTTCTGTATAGTTTAATATTCAAAATTGTGAAGCTAAGCGTTTTAGAACAGACCGACGATATCTATACCCTATTTAGTTGCGTTCTAAAGTATACTGTACAAGTGTTATTTAGAATGGAACATGTTTAGAAAATTTATATATATTTCATAAATGCAGCTTCTTCTCTATATCTATTTCTTAAAATAACTTGTTGGCACTTAAATCTTTTGATTTCTAAGATTTAAACGATTCCTAGTAACAAGTTTTGTACAACGTTAGATACGTTCCAGACAAGACCGTGTAAATCACACGAAATAATTTTAGAAGCGGTATGCCCAAACTAAATTTTTAAAATTTCAATGAAAGAAAATCTTCTACTTTATTTTTTTTAAGAGCTCCAGAAATCGAAATCGTCTAAAAATTGCAAGAACTTTCTCCCGGTTGGAAATTGTGCAAAAAAATGTATCAAAAATTTCAAAGTGAAATTCCTAAACTAAGTTTCAATCAAAGCACGCTTTTTAATTATGATAAATCGAATGAAATCGTTTAAAAACTGAAATATTTTTTTTTTAGAGCTCGAGCAATCTAATCCGTCTAAAAACAGAATTAGTTGCAATTGCAAGAACTTTCTGAGGGAAAAATTTATTACAAATGTAAAAGCGGACTTCCCAAACTAAATTTCTAAAATTTCAAACAAATTACTTTTAATTATGCTAAATCTAATGAAATCGTTTAAAAACTGAAATAATTTTTTTTAGAGCTCGAAATTAAAATCGTTTAAAAACAGAATTAGTTGCAATTGCAAGAATTTTCTCACGGTTGGCTTTATAAATTGTGAAAAAAATGTATTACAAACTTAAAAGCGGATTTGCCAAACTACATTTTTTAAAACCTTTTTAATTTGATTTAGGAATTTAAAATTGCGCAAAAGATATGTATCAAAAATTTCAAAGCGGATTACCCAAACTAAATTTCTAAAATTTCAAACAAATTACTTTTTTTAATTTGATTTAGAAATTAAATCATCTAAAAGCTCTAATCAATTTTTTTCAACCAAATCTAAATCGTATAACTTATAATTAGTTGAAGTTGGAAGAAATTTTTGCCGGTTGGAATTTGGAACGAAAAGCGTGATATCGGATATCGACACGAATCAATAAATAAATGAACTGGAACGAATAGTTTATTAGAGCGGATGTTAGTTGACGTAAAGGATGAGACCTGAACTTGCAAGCGGCTGATCCTGATGGGCTATGTGGCTTTTATTGAATAGATATCAAAAATCCGAAAAAAAGAAAGTCCAGCTAGAGGCTAACTATGCAAAGCGCAACTGCACATCCTTCCATGATTAAAATGAAGTAGAACGAATAGTTTATTAGGGCAGATGTTAGTTGACGTCAAGGACGGGATGCGCGCTCGCAAGCGTCTGATACTGATCGGCTGGTGTGGGTTTTATTATAGATATAGTCGTGTTCGTTGGCTCGTGTGCCAGTTAAGGCTATAGTAATTTTACTTACTACAAGGGGTCTTGAGAAGGGATAGAAATGGTGTAAGAATAGCATAATACCGAAAAAAATAAAAGCCCAGCCAGTGGCTAACTAGGCGAAGTTGTAAGCGCAACTGCAGATCCATTCATGATGCAAAATGACCAACACGTAAAAGTAAACGATTTTGCATATACTTCTGCTATTTTTGACGCCTAGTGGAGCATAGGTCCTCGAACTTGCATATAAAGCGAGTATTTCCAAAGTGGCCAACACGTATAAGTAAACCATTTTGCATATCCTTCTGCTGCTATTTTTGACGCCTAGTGGAGCATAGCTTCTCGAGCTTGCATATAAATCGGGCGTTATGAAATTTTTGTATTCTAGCGCTTAACGAAGATTTCCCCTTATAACTAACATTAGTTTTTATTTTACATGTGTATCCATGATGCAAAGTGGCCAACACGTAAAAGTAAACCATTTTGTATATCCTTCTGCTGCTATTTTTGAGTCCTAGTGGAGCATAGCTACTCGAGCTTGCATATAAAGCCAATATTTTTTTATAAGATTTAATTTCACTCTTCATATTAACGAAAGGATTTTTTCACTTATAACTAACATTTGGCTTTATTTTACACATGTGCTTTTGTTGTGTTGTTGTATGGCTATTGTTTAGTGTGTTGTAAAATTATTTTTTTAGCGTGTTGTATAATTATTTGTAGTACTAATAATAATTTTGCTTGTAAGCCATCTTTTTTTTTCAAACTGTTTTAAGCTGCTTATGTGTCTATGTGTGTGTGTGTGTGTTTATGTGCGTCTTTAACAGTTAAGCATTTGTGTATGTGTGCTGACTGACACAAAACGGATACCGCAATTAGTGCTATAAAACGAAACAATTTGCACAGTGTTTAGGCAACACTGTTAGCACAAATACAGTTATTATACACATACTTTGCCAACTTGCAGCATGATTTAGAGAGAGATAGATAGACAGACCGACCGACCGATATAAACAACGACATAAAGCAACCAAGTACTTCCAGTTAAAATGAAAAATTACACACACAAATAAAATAAACAATAATTTTTATATATAAATCAAAAAAAAAAAAGAAGTTATATAATAATGTATTATTTGTTGCTTATTAGGATAATTCCGAGCTGCGTGATAATCCTGAAAAGAAAATATAAATATACAGAGAAGAAGAAAAGAAAACACGCAAGCAATTTGGAAGCACACAAAGAAAATATACAAAACAAAAACAAACTACAATCAATATGACAAAATTTCAAATATGAAAGCTAAAAAGTTTCTTTCATGCTGGCTGGCGTTGGCTTAAAACAAATAAACAAATAGAGTATTCAAAATGCTGCTGATTCATAGAAAAACATAACAAATGGATTGAGGCGCTCAATTTGAAGTAGTAGCCTAACTAGTTGTTATGTTTAATGTAATAAATATATTATTAAAATGCATTAATAAAAAAAAATAATCAGATTTGAGTTAAAAATAGCTGTGAGTTGTAAGGTGTAAGAAAGAGCCAGAAAGTGAGTACATGACGTTGTTTCTTTAAACATTTTTTTAAAACTAAGTTAAATTAGTTTTAGCAGCCTAAACTTAAAAACGGCGTTAATATTTATAATTTGATAAATATAGTTTCAAACGCAAATAGGTTTTTTTTTCTAAGTGCAGTTGTGTAATTCAAATGTAATACATATGCATACTTACATACATTTAGCTAAACATTAAAAAAAGTTATAATAAAAAAGAGAATTAGTAGTAAAAGTAACTATAAAATGTATACAAAGTTATTTGAACGTTAGGTGTACTACTGACAAAACTGTTGCACAAACATAAGTAAAAATAATAACACAATAACTGAAATAAACTGATAATATTGATATTTAATACAAGTCGTCTAAGTGTATAATTTTTTTGTTGTTTTTGCAATGTTATAAGCGCATCAAACATCAACACACGTGTCAACCAACACCCTTGTGTATAAGTATATGTGTTCAGTTATTGGATTGTGCTTTTTTTTTATTACTTAACTATCATTATTTTCAATGCTATGCTATTTTTAACTTAACTTGAATCCAGGACTATATTGCACTTTGTCAGGAGATCTTAAGTCGTCCCGATCCCGAGGCTGAAGCCGAATAGACAACACAGCAGCAACCTCATTTACATGCGACAGTGCTGTTAATGTTACTATTGCCATTTCACTCTTACAGCTAAGCGAACTAAAGCTGCGTTTACATTTATTTACTTTATTTTTAATTTATTCTTTCTTTATGCTATATATATATATACAATTTGGTTGGAATGTGTATAACTATGTATAACCATAATAATAAAACAAAAAAAGTATTTAATGTTGTAATATTCATGCATTATAAAGCAGCATCTAAATTTTTGGCTGGGCTTTTCGACTTTTGGCACGATGATCTTTCAAACATTCTCACATGCATACCAATTTCACACACACACACACACATATATACATACACACACTCACAGCATAATCCTGTCGAAGCTTCTAGGACGTTTTTCGCCTCATCTGAGTGACTGTGCAGTTGGACACTTAAGACTACAACGACCATATTTCTTTTATTTTTATATAATGGCGCAAATTTTATTTTTCAAATTGGCTAAAAAATACCACAACAAAATTGCCTTGCCCATATATATAGAAATTTCGCACATTTTTCACATCAGCTCAACATACTCCTCTCTACTCTCTCTATACATATGTAATTGTATATAAACAAACCAAAAAAAAAAAAAATACCAAAATTTGATGTGTTTTTTACAAATAAGAGATTGTTTTTTGGAACCACGATTATCTATATTCTTCTGCTTTCTTTTTTTTACTTTTTTCTCTCTTTCATTGTGTCTCTTACTTTGTTACACTTTGCTCTTGTTCGTGTACAACTTTAAACTGCTCACAATTTGATGGGCCTCTGGTAATTTCAACCCGTAATCCCGTACAGCAACGTGGTCAGCCACCCAAGGACGAAGAGCCTGAGAGTAATACCATCGATACTATTCCAAAGCGCATCTAAAGCTGCAAATAGGACAACAACAACACCAATCACAAGCCACACACACACAAACACGCAGAACTACACTAAAATTTAAAAAAAATAAATAAATACTAAAAAATTTCCCCAAAAAAAAAGGACCAAAATCTGAGCGAAAAATACCCAGCAACGGTTCAAAGCAACACTTTCAGTGTTAGTCAGTGCTAAAAAAAAAACACCAGCGCTAGGGACATAGCAAAATTTAAAAATGGCGGCTCTAAAAATAAATTTAAACATTTTTGGCAGTTGTTTTTTTTTCAGTTTTTATTTTTATTTTAAGCGCCTAATTTTTAGTTAGTGAATTTTTTGAAACACACTTCCAAAACTAAAGCCACACAGACGTGCACCCGGTTTTGAACCTTGGCTATCCTAGACACAAACCGTGTTGTGCTAATTTAAGGGCAGTGCAGCGTATAAAGTTTCAATTGATCGGATCGCAAATTGTTGGGCCTAACTCTTTTTGTTGTAAGATTTTAAAGAGTGCATACTTATGTAGTAGCTACACTGAGTAAACAATATACAAGTACATACATACATATATATATATATATATGGTTAGCTTATTTATATAATATACATATATATATATATATACACATATATCTATTAAAACAATATATTTTATGTATTTTTTTAAAGTATTTAAGATAATTAAGGTTAATGCCAAGTGCACAAAAGTGCAACAAAAAAAAAAAAGAAGAAAATTAAAATACCAAACAATTAGAAAAAATTCATGCAAGCAAAGAGGACGTTGATAAAAAATGAGAGACAAGTAAATAAAAAATACATTCATGTATGCATTTACATGTGGGAATGTATGTAATGAATCGAATGGAAATTTAAGTAACTGATAAATAAACAACAACAAAAAATTAAATGGAATATAAATTTTAATTTATTTCAATTCTTTGGTCTAGCTAACTCCTTCCCAGGCTGGCTTTCGTTCTATTGTCCTGGTTTGTATCACGCGCCTGCTTTAAAAACAAACTCGAATAAGCAATAAGCTGAAAACAGTTCCAACGCTGTGCCCAAATACATGCACCCAGCCCTGGTTAGGCTAGGTTGTTTAATAAATAACTTCAGGGAACAATGTCGTCTGAAGTCATCCGGCTTTAATTGTTATGCGCTGTATGTAACATACAGAAGGACACTTCGGAGACCCCAAAGTTACCTAAAATATGCTCAGGGGGACTCGAGATGTCGATACACCGATGTCAGTCTGATCCGTCTATATCTTAGAGATGGTAAGAGTAACCAAACTTTGATATCGGGGTTAGGTTGTATAGGTAGTTCAGATAGGCACTGCGATTATCCCGAGGCCATGAGGTCCATTGTGCTGCCTAATCTTCTTTTGATTAGAAGAAGAGAGGAATGAAATTGAAGCAAAGAAATTGAAGAAAGGGAGCGATTGTGGAGGAGGATCAAAAACTGTACATCCCTAATCGCCTAAGTTGCTCATGTTGCAGAACCATTTTGAGGATTCGACGAAAGCAGCCAGATCCACCTGTGGGCTAGACTACCCAGATCCTAAAAGAATGGCTTACCCAGACACTGGGTTCGTCGGCTAAGTAGCGCCAGGCAGTCGCATAGCAGGTGTTGGATGCTTTGTCTCTTCCTCATCTCTGCAGCTGCGGCAGAAATCGTGATGGGGAACCTGCAATCTCTATCTAGAACTATTATCAGTACTTTCCTCTCGAGAAGAGCAAGCATATTTGCATCATACAGTCATCTCCCTCATAACCTTTGAAAGAAGGGCTATTTGAAAAATTTTCTGTCCTGTTCCTCTCGAAAATTTATTTTTATTATTTATTTTATTTAAAGCACAGCGAATTTGATGGATTGGTGACTTTATACAAATGTCAAATGAAAGCATTCATTGGAGGCACTCGATCAACGCACCAAGAAAATGTTTCTACGACGCACCAAGATGATGGATCTAACCAAACGTGACTTCTTTGTGGGCGTCAAGATCAATGTCTTTGGACGCCAATTCGATATAATTGACTATGGTGATGATTTTACGAGCTGTTTGTTGTCCAAATTTCGCCAATAGCCGGAAGAAATCGAAGTCGACTGAGAAAGAAGTGACTTGAATGACGTCGATGCAGACTTGATGATGAACATTTGCAATTGGACAGATAAAGCGAAGAAAGATTGTTGATGAAGCCATAGTTCACCCCAAACTGAGAAGCTGAGAGAAGTCAACTATAATTATAATGCTTCAGCGCCATAAAGCAAAACAGGTGGAATGAGCTTCTTGTGCAGCGTTTGCTTGGTCCGCCGAGAGATATCCGCGATGACATCGTTTTCGTAGTGATGGAGATAAGTACTTCTTGATAAAAATCCATCTGATCCAGTGATCGTAGCATCTCTCTTATTGAGGAAAAAATATTTCGTCTTTTACTTTCACACTTGGTCAGGCCGATTCATTCTCACTCGTCATGGCTCCTTGTCTCTTAAACCTCAAACGCTGTTGAAAGGCTATTTCCTCTCGGGTACAATTATAATTCAATGGAGTTGAACATAACTTCGCATGAAGATATAACTACTCGAACCAAGTACCACGTTTATCCTTGTCCTCGCAGCGCTCAAATAGATCCTCTTTGTTGGGTTCTTGGCTTTTGCTGAGCTCGGCAAGTTGCTTCGTGGCACAGAACCGGCCATCAAGATAGACGAAGCCGTTGGAAGTTCCAATAAAATTGAGCATGTGGTCAGCAAACAGAAGAATCAACATCAACATGTTGACCAGCAAAGCCACAGCTCCAACGAAAAGTTCATCATAGGCCAAGAGCAACGAGGCCGCCGGAGTTGGCCATTCCAATATTATTTTTTAGAATGCACTCGCTCTTCAGACAACTGACGGAATATAAAAGTGATCGATGGACAGCTGGTGAAGGTGAAGCTGAGGATTGCTATGTATTTTCAGAACATCGGTACAGTCAAAATTAGGAATGTCCAGGATAAAGCACTCGTCACCTAGTCCTTGGATTTTGAAATGAGATTTGAAATATGCCTAGCATTTTTATAGCTGTTTGCAGTGTCCTCCGATGTCCAGCTTTTGGGCAAATGCGCCAGAATATTGATCACAAGCGAAGCGTTCACAGATTAGCCTGATAGCATGCAAATACAAATTAACTTTCAGCTGAACCAAAGCCTAAACCCTCATGTATCTCCAGAGCACGCCCAATGATTTTGAACAAAGGATAAAACTATCGAAGAAAATAATAAAAGGCGCATAAAAAAATAAGTCTGGCACGATTACAAGAAATCCTACCTCGTTGGCTATGTAGCTTAAGCAGAGTTTCAGGATTTCTCTTTCCCTTTTAGATGTCGATGACTGCGTCTTAATTGTATTCCATAGTGATAATCGCGGCTTCAAATCTTGGTACCATTTGCGCGCTTTTGAACAATTTTCGATCTTAGCCTGCAATTAACTAAAAATTTAATTAAAGCACCACAGTTTCAGGAAAAATCCATAGCTTCACTTTGCAGCTTTGAAAAGATCCTCGAAAACTATGAAAAATTGTTTAAATTTCCTAGTTGTCTAATCTACAAAGGTATAAATATTAATATTGAAAAAGTTCCCTTTATATTCCTTATCTTAAGGTAAGTTCTCACCATGTTCCAAATCATTGGGCGAGCTCTGGAGATACTGTGCCTTGTACATGCGGGTTTAGGCTTTGGTTCAGCAGCAAGTTGATTTATATTTGCCTTCCACCAGGCTTATCTGTGAACGCTTCAATAGTCTGGCGCAGTTGCCCAAAGGCTGGACTACGGAGAACACTGCAAACAGCTGCAAATATCCTAGACATATTTCGAATCTCATTTCAATATCCGAGAACTTGGTGACGAGTGCGTTATCCTGGGCATTTCAAATGTTGACTGTACCGATATTCCGAAAATACGTAGCCATCCATCAGCTTCACCTACACCAGCTGCCATCGATCAGTTATATTCAGTAAGTTGTCCGAAGAGCGACTGCATTCCAAAAAATAATATTGGAATGGCCAGCGCCACCGGCCTCGTTGCTCTTGGCCACGATGAGCTTTTCGTTCGAGCTGTGGCCTTGCTGGTCCACATGTTGATGAGGATTCTTCTGATTGCTCACCACATTCGCAATTTTATTGGAACTTCCAACGGCCTCGTCAATCTTGATGGCCTGCTCTGTGCCACGAAGCAAGTTACCGAGCTCAACAAAAGCCAAACACGCAACAGAGAGGATCTAATTGAGCTCCGCGAGGACAAGGATAAACGTGGTACTTGGAATTTGAGTAGTTATCTTCATGCGAAATAATGTTCAACTCCATTGAAATATAATTGTACTCGAGGAAAAAGCCTTTCGATAGCGTTTGAGGAATAATAGACAAGGAGCCATGACGATTGAGAATGAATCGGCCAGACCAAGTCCGGAAGTAAATGAGTCGAAATATTTCTTCCTCAATTAGAGATGCTGCGATCACACGATCCAATTGCATTGTCAGTAGGCAATGAGGAAGTAGAAATCTCTATTACGCTGCACAAGAAGCTCCTTCCACCCGTTTTGCTTTATGGTCCTAAAGCATTGGAATTGACGCTCCTTAGCTTCTCAGTCTGGGGTGGACTATAGCTTCATCAACAATCTTTCTTCGCTTTATCTTTCCAATTGCGAATATTCATCTTCAAGTCTGCCATCGACGTTATTCAAGTCACTTCTTTCTCAGTCGACCTCGCTTTCTTCCGGCTATTGAACGTAGTTTAAACACCTTCTTTTGAATTCCCCACCATTTGTCATTTCTATAATGTCACCAATCCATATAATCCACTGTGCTTTAAATATTGTTTTCAATTTCGTTGTAAAGAATCCGATACGTGCCATCTTCAAGTCAAACAGGACCGACAATTTTTCTTTTAATTTTGAAGAAAAACAAATTTTATTTCGATGCACGAATTTTGATGAGAACCTTTCTGTTCGACTGCTCCGAATATAATGAAAAAATAAATTTTCCTTTCCATCATGTAACTTCTGACAGGAAAGCAAAGCCTACTAATTTTTTTTTTTTACAAAACACTTTTTGAGAGATATTTTTATTTACTTAAACACTTTTTTTTTATGAGAACCTTACTGTTCGACTGCTCCGAATATAATGAAAAAATAAATTCTTTTTTCCATGGTGTTACTTTAATGACAAGAAAGTTAAGCATACTAAGTTTTTTTTTTGTGTTTAGCAAAACACTAAATTAAATTAAATTTCCTAGTTGTCTAATCTACAAAGGTATAAATATTAATGTTAAAACAGTTCCCTTTATATTCCTTACCTTAAGTTACAAGTTCTTTCTCACCAAAAAAGTAGATGGATCCAAATCCATCCATGTTCCAAATCATTGGGCGTGCTCTGTGCCTTGTACATGCGGGTTCAGCTGAAAGTTAATTGATATTTGCATTCTATCAGGCTAATCTGTGAACGCTTCGCTTGTGTGGCGCAGTTGCCCAAAAGCTGGACATCGGAGGACACTGCAAACAGCTGTAAAAATGCTAGGCATATTTCAAATCTCATTTCAAAATCCAAGGACTAGGTGACGAGTGCTTTATCCTGGACATTCCTAATTTTGACTGTACCGATGTTCTGAAAATACATAGCAATCCTCAGCTTCACCTTCACCAGCTGTCCATCGATCACTTATATATTCCGTCAGTTGTCTGAAGAGCGACTGCATTCCAAAAAATAATATTGGAATGGCCAACTCCGGCGGCCTCGTTGCTCTTGGCCTATGATGAACTTTTCGTTGGAGCTGTGGCCTTGCTGGTCCACATGTTGATGTTGATTCTTCTGTTTGCTGACCACATGCTCAATTTTATTGGAACTTCCAACGGCTTCGTCTATCTTGATGGCCGGCTCTGTGCCACGAAGCAACTTGCCGAGCTCAGCAAAAGGCAGGAACCCAACAAAGAGGATCTATTTGAGCGCTGCGAGGACAAGGATAAACGTGGTACTTGGTATTCGAGTAGTTATATCTTCATACGAAGTTATGTTCAACTCCATTGAATTATAATTGTACTCGAGAGGAAATAGCCTTTCAATAGCGTTTGAGGTTTAAGAGACAAGGAGCCATGACGATTCAGAATGAATCGGCCAGACCAAGTCCGGAAGTAAATGAGACGAAATATTTTTTCCTCAATAAGAGAAATGCTTCATTCTACGGAAGCTGTATACGGACGGTGTTCAAATTTTTCCACCGGACTATGATGACAATGCTTTGAATATTGCGGAGGATTAGACAAATAATGAACCAGTGATAATAATAGAACAGACTATGGCAGACTTCACATAATTAAGAATTTTTCAAAGACGATTATACAGAACAGGACAATAAAAAAAATGCAACATCGTCAACATCGCTATAACGTAGATTCAAAAGAGGATCGTAGATTTAATTGAGCGGTTTCTGGGATGGATCTAAGGCTTGAAGATTTTCTTTTATTCAAATTGATCACTGGATCAGCTGCATTTTATCAAGTACTTATCACCTTCAGTACGAAAAGGATGTCATCGCGGACATGATGCACTTTTGTCGATCGACGCTACTTTAGTCTGAGTAGGCAATGTAGAAGCAGAGACCTCTCTCGGCGGACCAAGCAAACGCCGCACAAGAAGCTCATTCCTCCTGTTTTGCTTTATGGCGTTGAAGCATTGGAGTTAACTTCCTTCTTCTCAGCTTCTCAGTTTGGGGTGGACTATGGCTTCATCAACAATCTTTCTTAGCTTTATCTTTCCAATTGCAAATGTTCATCATCAAGTCTGCCATCGACGTCATTCAAGTCACTTCTTTCTCAGTCGACCTCGTTTTTTTCCGGCTATTGAACGTAGTGTAATCACCTTTCTTTGAATTACCCCCATTTGTCATTTGTATAAAGTCACCAATCCATCTAATTCGTGCTTTAAATAAAATAAATAAAAATAAATCTTCAAGAGGAACAGGACAGAAAATTTTTCAAATAGCGCTTCTTTCAAAGGTTATGAGGGAGATGACTCTGTATGATGCAAATATGCTTGCGCTTTTCGAGAGGAAAGTACTGCTAATAGTTCTAGACCCTTTTTGCGTCACATCTTTCCTTTCTTGATGACGTAGGAATAACAAACTATATGACTTCAACGGCGATATTGATATAGTCAAGCGAATAAACTTTCAGCAGATCCGTTGGCTCGGTCATGTTGTTCGTAAGACTGAAGAAGCTTCATCAAGTAAGGTTTTTAAAGTTGTTGTAGGAATCTGGCGAAGTGGTATGTCGGGCATCTGTTAAAATTATCAGATAACGATTTTGGTTCTACGGGCTGAAGAAGGCATGCAGCAACCCAACAAAAACAGCCTTCCAACCCCAATAACAAGTTCCATAAGCTAGTACAGCCCACAAACCCAGAAAATTAGGCAAGGACTCTGATTCATACCATCCAATCAGTACCTTTCCACAATCTCTAAAGCTTAAAATGAAGGTGGAAGAGGCTGGACATGGAAGAACATATCCCAATCGAGCAGGTTCATTCAATCTCAATCCAAATATTACAGGTATTTAATGATAAGGAATGCTGCAGCGGAATCTTCGTTGATGTCAACCACTGTTTGACAGAGTCTGAATCCTGCTCCCAGCTCCGTTTTTCAACCTGCTTGAAGCCCTTTCCGCGAAAAGGCTAATGAAAGTTGGTGTGCCATAAAGAAGCGTACAATCTGTATATCCCTAAAGAGAAACAACGGAATTATAATTTTTTGTGTCAAATACAAACGGATTCCGAGATCCAAAGATCGGAGGTTTAGGGTAGACCTCGATACGTACCATATTACATTAACCAAATGGATACAAAATTACACTTCTCACCATATGGATACGCTTTTGCACAACCCACCCAATGTGGATATATGCAACTTAGAGATGAAGATAGGCTCTGGTCGATATATAGAAAACACCGATGGATGAGGTAGGCAACCGGTTAACTCCTGAGCTATTAAGGCTTCTCTTTAGGAAGCGACGACTTCGTAGGTAATTCCAGAATACCCTTCATGGCGCAGGCAAGGCTGAAAGGGAGCTCAAAGTGACACTTCAGACAGGCGAATAGAGGCTCCAGGATTATAAACTTCATATTGGATATATATGTAAAAAGTAGAGTTGGCAGTTGGCATATCGATAGACCTAACGAGACGAGTTGGCAGTTCAGTTCAACGATGAGTGAGACCGATGTGAAAAGAAGCAGTCGTACTTTTAACGTTGCCATTTAATTTAATTGTCACATATAATAAGATCGTTCATATAATATAATAAACCTTATTCAATAATCAATCTTACATATATAACCAATAGAAAGCGACAAAAAACATTAAGAGACAACGCTAACGAACTGCTCCTCTAAGGCGTCATGATGGCACTTACTGCTCAAATACAAATCCTCTGCCTGAAGCCTCCAAGAAGACTGCGTGCTGGCTCAAGCACCAGCGTCGGGCACTTGTCCTCCCTCGACGCTTGGGTTAGTGCACGGTCTAGCTGAGGCAACAGCGCAGCAGTATCTGGATTTCCAAGAGCCATGGTCAGAGGCCCAAGAACAAAATGCAACAAAACCGCCGCGCGCTGGAGTCCTCTAGAAAACAAATCAGGCTGGGATGTCAGCCCAAACGATGGTGGAAAGCGTGGCTGCTACCATTGGCGTGAACGGGGGAATAATAACACTCTTGTTGTCGCCAGCGATCAAACCTCTGTACTGGTTGGAGCAGTCCACTGCCACAACGGTACGCGATGGGAAATTGTGGCGCGGTTCTGCAGTCCTTCGAGACTCAGACTGCCTGAAGCGTAGGGAGACAGAGGCTAAAGAGACTCTGGAGCATCTCATCTTCCGCTATCCCGCCTTATGCGCATCAAGACTGAATCTCGGAAAACCCTGGCTACCTCACTTGAAGAGGCAGCCGACAGGGCACCTTAAAAGCTATTGGCGTTCGCCAAGCATACGCGCAAACTCCGGTTCCACAAAGGACTATGCAGTCCATGTGTGACTTCCCCCAGGGGTCAATCGGTCTTACCTTACCTAACCTATTAACGCACCAATCCAAATGACAACAGGTAACCTGTTCGATCCATTCGATTAGATGAGATTTTGGAAAATTTAAGAAAGCTTCAAAAGTCAAAGGAAGGAAAAAAAGGAAAGCTCTCCTTTTCATTAAGTTGATATACAATGCAATAAAAAGAACGCAGATCTTTCGTGCCCAATGGAAAATCGCGCCCATAGCAATAACCAGTAAACCTGGAAAAGAAGATTCGGACCCTGAATCATACTGCTCAATCGGCTTACTACCCACGTGGGTGGCTTAGAGGATCAATGAGCAGAAGAATTTTTTACCTCACCATTATTTGGATTTAGGAAAGGACACAGCAGCTCTACCCTAGCTTCGGTGCAGAGGTGCTAAGTGTTTAAATTTATTCTCACTTCCTCATTATCATTGAGTCACCAGATCCTGAATCCTACAGTCCAATCGTCTTCCTCCCCATTCTTGCCAAAGTTGATGGCTAAGAGGATCAATGAGCAGAAGAATATCTTACCTTACCCACAATTTGGATTTAGGGAAGGACATAGCAGCTCTACCCTAGCTTCGGTGCAGAGGCGCTAAGTGTTTAAATTTATGCTCACTTCATCATCATCAGACGACTTGTTCATTCACTATCTCTAGGACCTCTCTTTTGGGTTGCTCCATATCGTCAAAATTGGCACAATTCATTTTCAAATGAAATATAATTTCTACCAACTTCCACTCTTTGGTGTCAAATTATCCTAATTGAAATTTGACCCACCATTTGCTGCGGCAATCTTTTAGCCCTGTATGGGTTAGCAGCGGCTGGGAGATTGCAAGTTCCCCATCACGATTTCTGCCGCAGCTGCAGAGATAAGGAAGAGACAAAGCATCCAACACCTGCTATGCGACTGCCTGGCGCTACTTAGCCGACGAACCCAGTGTCTGGGTAAGCCATTCTTTGAGGATCTGGGTAGTCTAGCCCACAGGCGGATCTGGCTGCTTTCGTCGCATTCTAAAAGTATACAGCACTTTTTTCAAAATCTTCTAAATTATCAAATTTATTCTGCATTCTAAAAGTATGCAACACTATTTTACAAATTGTCAAATTAATGCTGCATAATCTTAATCGGAAATTTTATAGCATACTTTTAGTTGCAAATTTAAAGTTGCTTTCAGCATTTTATGCATTCTCTGTTCGCCTGGTAATATCAACTGCTTGCAAGCAGTGTTACCAGTTTAGCCTTTTTCAGGCTAGATCTAGCATATTTGAAAATGGAATAGCTTATAAAAATTGTATATAGCCTATAGCCATAAGTCTAGTCTATTTTTAAGTCCTTATTGCATGTTGTAGAATATTCGTGACTACAACATAATTAAGATTGTTCTAGATTTCGACCTGATTTTTAAAGTCATAACGAGTGCATTCCAACAAATGGTGTTCTAGATTTCGACTGACTTCGAATCGTTTACATTTCGAGTGCTATCGATAACCATTTGTATGGAAAAGCTGGCCAGCTATCGATAAGTTCATTTGTAGAGTTACCATAAGTTTTCGAAGATTCACTTAATCTATTTTTTTTCTTTTTGCCAACAGCTTTCTGAGAGACAAATATTTTTAATTTATTTACTTTAGCTAAATATATTTCTCTAACTTGGTCACACTATTTAGCATGAAGTGTTTTGCTAAACAAAAAAAAAACAACGTAGGCTTAGCTTTCTTGTCAGAAGTTACATGATGGAAAGGAAAATTTATTTTTTCATTATATTCGGAGCAGTCGAACAGAAAGGTTCTCATAAAAATTCGTGCATCGAAATAAAATTTTTTTTCTTCAAAATTAAAAGAAAAATTGTCGGTCCTGTTTGACTTGAAGATGGCACGTATCGGATTCTTTACAACGAAATTGAAAACAATATTTAAAGCACAGTGGATTATATGGATTGGTGACATTATAGAAATGACAAATGGTGGGGAATTCAAAAGAAGGTGTTTAAACTACGTTCAATAGCCGGAAGAAAGCGAGGTCGACTGAGAAAGAAGTGACTTGAATAACGTCGATGGCAGACTTGAAGATGAATATTCGCAATTGGAAAGATAAAGCGAAGAAAGATTGTTGATGAAGCTATAGTCCACCCCAGACTGAGAAGCTAAGGAGCGTCAATTCCAATGCTTTAGGACCATAAAGCAAAACGGGTGGAAGGAGCTTCTTGTGCAGCGTAATAGAGATTTCTACTTCCTCATTGCCTACTGACAATGCAATTGGATCGTGTGATCGCAGCATCTCTAATTGAGGAAGAAATATTTCGACTCATTTACTTCCGGACTTGGTCTGGCCGATTCATTCTCAATCGTCATGGCTCCTTGTCTATTATTCCTCAAACGCTATCGAAAGGCTTTTTCCTCGAGTACAATTATATTTCAATGGAGTTGAACATTATTTCGCATGAAGATAACTACTCAAATTCCAAGTACCACGTTTATCCTTGTCCTCGCGGAGCTCAATTAGATCCTCTCTGTTGCGTGTTTGGCTTTTGTTGAGCTCGGTAACTTGCTTCGTGGCACAGAGCAGGCCATCAAGATTGACGAGGCCGTTGGAAGTTCCAATAAAATTGCGAATGTGGTGAGCAATCAGAAGAATCCTCATCAACATGTGGACCAGCAAGGCCACAGCTCGAACGAAAAGCTCATCGTGGCCAAGAGCAACGAGGCCGGTGGCGCTGGCCATTCCAATATTATTTTTTGGAATGCAGTCGCTCTTCGGACAACTTACTGAATATAACTGATCGATGGCAGCTGGTGTAGGTGAAGCTGATGGATGGCTACGTATTTTCGGAATATCGGTACAGTCAACATTTGAAATGCCCAGGATAACGCACTCGTCACCAAGTTCTCGGATATTGAAATGAGATTCGAAATATGTCTAGGATATTTGCAGCTGTTTGCAGTGTTCTCCGTAGTCCAGCCTTTGGGCAACTGCGCCAGACTATTGAAGCGTTCACAGATAAGCCTGGTGGAAGGCAAATATAAATCAACTTGCTGCTGAACCAAAGCCTAAACCCGCATGTACAAGGCACAGTATCTCCAGAGCTCGCCCAATGATTTGGAACATGGTGAGAACTTACCTTAAGATAAGGAATATAAAGGGAACTTTTTCAATATTAATATTTATACCTTTGTAGATTAGACAACTAGGAAATTTAAACAATTTTTCATAGTTTTCGAGGATCTTTTCAAAGCTGCAAAGTGAAGCTATGGATTTTTCCTGAAACTGTGGTGCTTTAATTAAATTTTTAGTTAATTGCAGGCTAAGATCGAAAATTGTTCAAAAGCGCGCAAATGGTACCAAGATTTGAAGCCGCGATTATCACTATGGAATACAATTAAGACGCAGTCATCGACATCTAAAAGGGAAAGAGAAATCCTGAAACTCTGCTTAAGCTACATAGCCAACGAGGTAGGATTTCTTGTAATCGTGCCAGACTTATTTTTTTATGCGCCTTTTATTATTTTCTTCGATAGTTTTATCCTTTGTTCAAAATCATTGGGCGTGCTCTGGAGATACATGAGGGTTTAGGCTTTGGTTCAGCTGAAAGTTAATTTGTATTTGCATGCTATCAGGCTAATCTGTGAACGCTTCGCTTGTGATCAATATTCTGGCGCATTTGCCCAAAAGCTGGACATCGGAGGACACTGCAAACAGCTATAAAAATGCTAGGCATATTTCAAATCTCATTTCAAAATCCAAGGACTAGGTGACGAGTGCTTTATCCTGGACATTCCTAATTTTGACTGTACCGATGTTCTGAAAATACATAGCAATCCTCAGCTTCACCTTCACCAGCTGTCCATCGATCACTTTTATATTCCGTCAGTTGTCTGAAGAGCGAGTGCATTCTAAAAAATAATATTGGAATGGCCAACTCCGGCGGCCTCGTTGCTCTTGGCCTATGATGAACTTTTCGTTGGAGCTGTGGCTTTGCTGGTCAACATGTTGATGTTGATTCTTCTGTTTGCTGACCACATGCTCAATTTTATTGGAACTTCCAACGGCTTCGTCTATCTTGATGGCCGGTTCTGTGCCACGAAGCAACTTGCCGAGCTCAGCAAAAGCCAAGAACCCAACAAAGAGGATCTATTTGAGCGCTGCGAGGACAAGGATAAACGTGGTACTTGGTTCGAGTAGTTATATCTTCATGCGAAGTTATGTTCAACTCCATTGAATTATAATTGTACCCGAGAGGAAATAGCCTTTCAACAGCGTTTGAGGTTTAAGAGACAAGGAGCCATGACGAGTGAGAATGAATCGGCCTGACCAAGTGTGAAAGTAAAAGACGAAATATTTTTTCCTCAATAAGAGAGATGCTACGATCACTGGATCAGATGGATTTTTATCAAGAAGTACTTATCTCCATCACTACGAAAACGATGTCATCGCGGATATCTCTCGGCGGACCAAGCAAACGCTGCACAAGAAGCTCATTCCACCTGTTTTGCTTTATGGCGCTGAAGCATTATAATTATAGTTGACTTCCTTCTCAGCTTCTCAGTTTGGGGTGAACTATGGCTTCATCAACAATCTTTCTTCGCTTTATCTGTCCAATTGCAAATGTTCATCATCAAGTCTGCATCGACGTCATTCAAGTCACTTCTTTCTCAGTCGACTTCGATTTCTTCCGGCTATTGGCGAAATTTGGACAACAAACAGCTCGTAAAATCATCACCATAGTCAATTATATCGAATTGGCGTCCAAAGACATTGATCTTGACGCCCACAAAGAAGTCACGTTTGGTTAGATCCATCATCTTGGTGCGTCGTAGAAACATTTTCTTGGTGCGTTGATCGAGTGCCTCCAATGAATGCTTTCATTTGACATTTGTATAAAGTCACCAATCCATCAAATTCGCTGTGCTTTAAATAAAATAAATAATAAAAATAAATTTTCGAGAGGAACAGGACAGAAAATTTTTCAAATAGCCCTTCTTTCAAAGGTTATGAGGGAGATGACTGTATGATGCAAATATGCTTGCTCTTCTCGAGAGGAAAGTACTGATAATAGTTCTAGATAGAGATTGCAGGTTCCCCATCACGATTTCTGCCGCAGCTGCAGAGATGAGGAAGAGACAAAGCATCCAACACCTGCTATGCGACTGCCTGGCGCTACTTAGCCGACGAACCCAGTGTCTGGGTAAGCCATTCTTTTAGGATCTGGGTAGTCTAGCCCACAGGTGGATCTGGCTGCTTTCGTCGAATCCTCAAAATGGTTCTGCAACATGAGCAACTTAGGCGATTAGGGATGTACAGTTTTTGATCCTCCTCCACAATCGCTCCCTTTCTTCAATTTCTTTGCTTCAATTTCATTCCTCTCTTCTTCTAATCAAAAGAAGATTAGGCAGCACAATGGACCTCATGGCCTCGGGATAATCGCAGTGCCTATCTGAACTACCTATACAACCTAACCCCGATATCAAAGTTTGGTTACTCTTACCATCTCTAAGATATAGACGGATCAGACTGACATCGGTGTATCGACATCTCGAGTCCCCCTGAGCATATTTTAGGTAACTTTGGGGTCTCCGAAGTGTCCTTCTGTATGTTACATACAGCGCATAACAATTAAAGCCGGATGACTTCAGACGACATTGTTCCCTGAAGTTATTTATTAAACAACCTAGCCTAACCAGGGCTGGGTGCATGTATTTGGGCACAGCGTTGGAACTGTTTTCAGCTTATTGCTTATTCGAGTTTGTTTTTAAAGCAGGCGCGTGATACAAACCAGGACAATAGAACGAAAGCCAGCCTGGGAAGAGTTAGCTAGACCAAAGAATTGAAATAAATTAAAATTTATATTCCATTTAATTTTTTGTTGTTGTTTATTTATCAGTTACTTAAATTTCCATTCGATTCATTACATACATTCCCACATGTAAATGCATACATGAATGTATTTTTTATTTACTTGTCTCTCATTTTTTATCAACGTCCTCTTTGCTTGCATGAATTTTTTCTAATTGTTTGGTATTTTAATTTTCTTCTTTTTTTTTTTGTTGCACTTTTGTGCACTTGGCACTAACCTTAATTATCTTAAATACTTTAAAAAATACATAAAATATATTGTTTTAATAGATATATGTGATATATATATATATATGTATATTATATAAATAAGCTAACCATATATATATATATATATGTATGTATGTACTTGTATATTGTTTACTCAGTGTAGCTACTACATAAGTATGCACTCTTTAAAATCTTACAACAAAAAGAGTTAGGCCCAACAATTTGCGATCCGATCAATTGAAACTTTATACGCTGCACTGCCCTTAAATTAGCACAACACGGTTTGTGTCTAGGATAGCCAAGGTTCAAAACCGGGTGCACGTCTGTGTGGCTTTAGTTTTGGAAGTGTGTTTCAAAAAATTCACTAACTAAAAATTAGGCGCTTAAAATAAAAATAAAAACTGAAAAAAAAACAACTGCCAAAAATGTTTAAATTTATTTTTAGAGCCGCCATTTTTAAATTTTGCTATGTCCCTAGCGCTGGTGTTTTTTTTTTAGCACTGACTAACACTGAAAGTGTTGCTTTGAACCGTTGCTGGGTATTTTTCGCTCAGATTTTGGTCCTTTTTTTTTGGGGAAATTTTTTAGTATTTATTTATTTTTTTTAAATTTTAGTGTAGTTCTGCGTGTTTGTGTGTGTGTGGCTTGTGATTGGTGTTGTTGTTGTCCTATTTGCAGCTTTAGATGCGCTTTGGAATAGTATCGATGGTATTACTCTCAGGCTCTTCGTCCTTGGGTGGCTGACCACGTTGCTGTACGGGATTACGGGTTGAAATTACCAGAGGCCCATCAAATTGTGAGCAGTTTAAAGTTGTACACGAACAAGAGCAAAGTGTAACAAAGTAAGAGACACAATGAAAGAGAGAAAAAAGTAAAAAAAAGAAAGCAGAAGAATATAGATAATCGTGGTTCCAAAAAACAATCTCTTATTTGTAAAAAACACATCAAATTTTGGTATTTTTTTTTTTTTGGTTTGTTTATATACAATTACATATGTATAGAGAGAGTAGAGAGGAGTATGTTGAGCTGATGTGAAAAATGTGCGAAATTTCTATATATATGGGCAAGGCAATTTTGTTGTGGTATTTTTTAGCCAATTTGAAAAATAAAATTTGCGCCATTATATAAAAATAAAAGAAATATGGTCGTTGTAGTCTTAAGTGTCCAACTGCACAGTCACTCAGATGAGGCGAAAAACGTCCTAGAAGCTTCGACAGGATTATGCTGTGAGTGTGTGTATGTATATATGTGTGTGTGTGTGTGTGAAATTGGTATGCATGTGAGAATGTTTGAAAGATCATCGTGCCAAAAGTCGAAAAGCCCAGCCAAAAATTTAGATGCTGCTTTATAATGCATGAATATTACAACATTAAATACTTTTTTTGTTTTATTATTATGGTTATACATAGTTATACACATTCCAACCAAATTGTATATATATATATAGCATAAAGAAAGAATAAATTAAAAATAAAGTAAATAAATGTAAACGCAGCTTTAGTTCGCTTAGCTGTAAGAGTGAAATGGCAATAGTAACATTAACAGCACTGTCGCATGTAAATGAGGTTGCTGCTGTGTTGTCTATTCGGCTTCAGCCTCGGGATCGGGACGACTTAAGATCTCCTGACAAAGTGCAATATAGTCCTGGATTCAAGTTAAGTTAAAAATAGCATAGCATTGAAAATAATGATAGTTAAGTAATAAAAAAAAAGCACAATCCAATAACTGAACACATATACTTATACACAAGGGTGTTGGTTGACACGTGTGTTGATGTTTGATGCGCTTATAACATTGCAAAAACAACAAAAAATTATACACTTAGACGACTTGTATTAAATATCAATATTATCAGTTTATTTCAGTTATTGTGTTATTATTTTTACTTATGTTTGTGCAACAGTTTTGTCAGTAGTACACCTAACGTTCAAATAACTTTGTATACATTTTATAGTTACTTTTACTACTAATTCTCTTTTTTATTATAACTTTTTTTAATGTTTAGCTAAATGTATGTAAGTATGCATATGTATTACATTTGAATTACACAACTGCACTTAGAAAAAAAAACCTATTTGCGTTTGAAACTATATTTATCAAATTATAAATATTAACGCCGTTTTTAAGTTTAGGCTGCTAAAACTAATTTAACTTAGTTTTAAAAAAATGTTTAAAGAAACAACGTCATGTACTCACTTTCTGGCTCTTTCTTACACCTTACAACTCACAGCTATTTTTAACTCAAATCTGATTATTTTTTTTTATTAATGCATTTTAATAATATATTTATTACATTAAACATAACAACTAGTTAGGCTACTACTTCAAATTGAGCGCCTCAATCCATTTGTTATGTTTTTCTATGAATCAGCAGCATTTTGAATACTCTATTTGTTTATTTGTTTTAAGCCAACGCCAGCCAGCATGAAAGAAACTTTTTAGCTTTCATATTTGAAATTTTGTCATATTGATTGTAGTTTGTTTTTGTTTTGTATATTTTCTTTGTGTGCTTCCAAATTGCTTGCGTGTTTTCTTTTCTTCTTCTCTGTATATTTATATTTTCTTTTCAGGATTATCACGCAGCTCGGAATTATCCTAATAAGCAACAAATAATACATTATTATATAACTTCTTTTTTTTTTTGATTTATATATAAAAATTATTGTTTATTTTATTTGTGTGTGTAATTTTTCATTTTAACTGGAAGTACTTGGTTGCTTTATGTCGTTGTTTATATCGGTCGGTCGGTCTGTCTATCTATCTCTCTCTAAATCATGCTGCAAGTTGGCAAAGTATGTGTATAATAACTGTATTTGTGCTAACAGTGTTGCCTAAACACTGTGCAAATTGTTTCGTTTTATAGCACTAATTGCGGTATCCGTTTTGTGTCAGTCAGCACACATACACAAATGCTTAACTGTTAAAGACGCACATAAACACACACACACACACATAGACACATAAGCAGCTTAAAACAGTTTGAAAAAAAAAGATGGCTTACAAGCAAAATTATTATTAGTACTACAAATAATTATACAACACGCTAAAAAAATAATTTTACAACACACTAAACAATAGCCATACAACAACACAACAAAAGCACATGTGTAAAATAAAGCCAAATGTTAGTTATAAGTGAAAAAATCCTTTCGTTAATATGAAGAGTGAAATTAAATCTTATAAAAAAATATTGGCTTTATATGCAAGCTCGAGTAGCTATGCTCCACTAGGACTCAAAAATAGCAGCAGAAGGATATACAAAATGGTTTACTTTTACGTGTTGGCCACTTTGCATCATGGATACACATGTAAAATAAAAACTAATGTTAGTTATAAGGGGAAATCTTCGTTAAGCGCTAGAATACAAAAATTTCATAACGCCCGATTTATATGCAAGCTCGAGAAGCTATGCTCCACTAGGCGTCAAAAATAGCAGCAGAAGGATATGCAAAATGGTTTACTTATACGTGTTGGCCACTTTGGAAATACTCGCTTTATATGCAAGTTCGAGGACCTATGCTCCACTAGGCGTCAAAAATAGCAGAAGTATATGCAAAATCGTTTACTTTTACGTGTTGGTCATTTTGCATCATGAATGGATCTGCAGTTGCGCTTACAACTTCGCCTAGTTAGCCACTGGCTGGGCTTTTATTTTTTTCGGTATTATGCTATTCTTACACCATTTCTATCCCTTCTCAAGACCCCTTGTAGTAAGTAAAATTACTATAGCCTTAACTGGCACACGAGCCAACGAACACGACTATATCTATAATAAAACCCACACCAGCCGATCAGTATCAGACGCTTGCGAGCGCGCATCCCGTCCTTGACGTCAACTAACATCTGCCCTAATAAACTATTCGTTCTACTTCATTTTAATCATGGAAGGATGTGCAGTTGCGCTTTGCATAGTTAGCCTCTAGCTGGACTTTCTTTTTTTCGGATTTTTGATATCTATTCAATAAAAGCCACATAGCCCATCAGGATCAGCCGCTTGCAAGTTCAGGTCTCATCCTTTACGTCAACTAACATCCGCTCTAATAAACTATTCGTTCCAGTTCATTTATTTATTGATTCGTGTCGATATCCGATATCACGCTTTTCGTTCCAAATTCCAACCGGCAAAAATTTCTTCCAACTTCAACTAATTATAAGTTATACGATTTAGATTTGGTTGAAAAAAATTGATTAGAGCTTTTAGATGATTTAATTTCTAAATCAAATTAAAAAAAGTTATTTGATTGCAATTTTAGAAATTTAGTTTGGTAAATCCGCTTTGAAATTTTTGATACATATCTTTTGCGCAATTTTGTATACCTAAATCAAATTAAAAAGGTTTTAAAAAATGTAGTTTGGGCAAACCGCTTTTAAGTTTGTAATACATTTTTTTCACAATTTATAAAGCCAACCGTGAGAAAATTCTTGCAATTGCAACTAATTCTGTTTTTAAACGATTTTAATTTCGAGCTCGAAAAAAAATTATTTCAGTTTTTAAACGATTTCATTAGATTTAGCATAATTAAAAGTAATTTGTTTGAAATTTTAGAAATTTAGTTTGGGAAGTCCGCTTTTACATATGTAATAAATTTTTTCCTCAGAAAGTTCTTGCAATTGCAACTAATTCTGTTTTTAGACGGATTAGATTGCTCGAGCTCTAAAAAAAAATTATTTCAGTTTTTAAACGATTTCATTCGATTTATCATAATTAAAAAGCGTGCTTTGATTGAAACTTAGTTTAGGAATTTCACTTTGTAATTTTTGATACATTTTTTTTCACAATTTCCAACCGGGAGAAAGTTCTTGCAATTTTTAGACGATTAAGATTTGTGGAGCTCTTAAAAAAAATGAAGTAGAAGATTTTCTTTCATTGAAATTTTAAAAATTTAGTTTGGTTCTAAAATTATTTCGTGTGATTTACACGGTCTTGTCTGGAACGTATCTAACGTTGTACAAAACTTGTTACTAGGAATCGTTTAAATCTTAGAAATCAAAAGATTTAAGTGCCAACAAGTTATTTTAAGAAATAGATATAGGGAAGAAGCTGCATTTATGAAATATATATAAATTTTCTAAACATGTTCCATTCTAAATAACACTTGTACAGTATACTTTAGAATCGTTAAAATTTTAACGCAACTAAATAGGGTATACATATCGTCGGTCTGTTCTAAAACGCTTAGCTTCACAATTTTGAATATTAAACTATACAGAAGGGTATAGAAGGCTAATAAATAAATTAAGAGCGCCTTAAATGTATTTACATGTATATCGTAGCAAAGAATATAGAACTAGTATAGAACTAGTTCTATTTTCTTTGTTCGTAGGCAACAAATTGAGCAACATTCTCGAAATCGAAACCAAAACCACATGAAAACGTTGAAAATTATTACATAGCAAAATTAAAAGCAGCAAGCAGTATAAATTTAAGGTTATGTTTAATTTATGTTCATTTCGAGAAAGTTGCTCCAAGGGCTCTATGTTGTTGGCATAAACTAGGCTCTAGACATAAGGTATACATCAAATTTTAGCCTAACATAAGTACATCTTATAACATAGATATATATATATATATAAACTTGCTATTTTGATTATGTAATGTTATGTACATAGCAAAAAACAAAAAGGATTAGTTGAGCTGCAAAGGATGTTCGATCGATGTTCTTTCTATAGCTGATAATGATATTTGGCCATATGTGTGTGCGTGTGTGTGTATGTGCAAGTGTGTGTGTATACATGAGTTTAATGATCGTCGTAGAAAAACTTCATATCGATTTCCGTACTTGTTACGCTTTAATATTTTTTTCTTTTTTTTTCAAGTTTTAGTTATTTTTTTTATACATTTTCTACTACCTTTGAACGTGTTTACTTAACTACGATTGTTGTTGTTGTTTATTTAAGAATTTACTCGATATAACGCATTGTTTTTTTTTTTTAATTTTATTATTATTTTAGTTTTTGTTTTTTATATTTTTTGTATAAAAGATTCATCTGCTCCTGTCGCTCTCAAAATCTCTTAATGCTGTTCTCGTCGTCTGTAGGCTAACGGATAGATATTATTTTGTTGTTCCGGTTGTTTTTAGTTGTTGTTGTAACTATGTCTCTCGGTTCTTTAAACATACATAATGTATATGCAATAATATATGGTTTTCGTTTTGTTTTTTTTTTTTATGTGTGTGTGTGTGTGTGTGTATTCGGCGCGAGTGTGTTTATTTTATGTATGTATGTGTGTGAGCGTAGATGTGTCAATTAGTTTTTCTATACAAAGTGTTTGATAGAATGATGATAGTTCAGTTCGGTATGGTTTATATGTTATATATAGTACATGTGCATTGTAAACGAGATATTAAGATATAGTTTTCAGATCAGACAGTAAACACATACATAAAAATATTATGTGTTGTTGTTTGGTTGTATCAAATTTTTTTTTGTTGTCGATGTCGTTGTAGTTGTTGTTGTTGTTGAGATGACCATTAGGTGTTTGTGGTGGATTTTTTGGTTGGTTGGTTGTCGGTTGTTTGTGTGGGGAGAGAAACAAATAAAAAAAATATATATATGCTTAGTTTGACACTTTGTTTTTTTTTTTTTGTTTTGTTTTTTTGATTCATTTTGTTTTGTTTGTTTTGTTTAAAACTTTAGATTTTAGTCAAAAAAGTTGTTAAGAAAAAAATTATATAGAGATGTGTAAATATAAAAAGAATTCATTTTAAATTTACCGCTCGTAGTGGCGTTTTGAAATTAGCTGCTGCCTGCAGCTGAATTTGATAAGCTAAGCTGTGAATTTTAAAGCCATACAGACTGTAGTCCAGAAATAATCGTCATCATGTTGTTGCAGCATATGAAATACAAAGAAATGAATGAATCAATTAGCAAATAATAGTAAAAGTGTTTATAAAAAAGTATAAATATGTCGCGTATCAGGCAAACCAGTAAAACTATCCTAAACGTGCCTATTTTCTACAGAACACAAACGCTGAGCAATCGATGAACGTCTGCCTGCCTGCATTGAAGTTTTCCTCCTATTTATTTCATTATAAACGGCATTAGAATCTGATCCGTAGCAGTCTGCAGTCGTAAAAACTTCAACTAGATGCTTATTCAAGTCACAATTTGTAATCCAAAAGTGTATTAAATTGTTTAACTAGAACTAGCAATAGATGGAAATAGAGCACCACTCAGCTGGAACCCCTGGGCTTCTGGAAGGCCTGGTGCACCTGCACAAACTTGGCGCAGAACTATAGACAGAGATATAATTACAACGACATATGCCGCGAAGCACCATTAGTTAGGTTTGGATCTAGTGGTAGAGGACCTAAGCTCTACAAGGAGCAGAGCACAACAGTAGTAGTAGAAATAGGTACAATATACAGACGATACAATATACAGAGCTGCACTCAGTTGTATAGCACAAACTAGGCGCACAACTATAGACAGAGATATAATTACAATATATGTCGCGAAGCACCTAATAGAGTTACGTTTAGATCTAATGGTAGAGGCCCTAAGCTCCACGAGGAGTAGCGGACAACAGTAGTAGAAGGAATATATACAGACGCACTAACTGACAAATCGTTTTAACAACAGGCAACATTTTCCTTATCCAAAACAATTGTAAAGAACACGTCTTATGCTTTAACATTTACAATGAAATTTACATAAATGTGCCAGATAAATAGATTGTAGTAGTAGAAATAGTTACAATATACAGACGTACTGCCTAACAAATCGTTATAACAACAGGGAACATATTCCTTATCCAAAACATACAATATTTGTAAAGAACACTCCAATACAGTCCTTATGCTTTCACTTTTCAAATGAAATTTACATAAATGTGCAAGATAAATGGATTTTTTGGAAGCCCAAACCTTATTCAGCACTGCAGTTAACTTTCAGAGCCTGCCTCTTAATTCCTATCTTCGCTTACCGTGGAACAAATTGATTAGTAGGACGCTTGGGGCGATACTCAGGATGCACCATAAAGAGCATATGCGGAAAACCAGTGCCAAAATAGGCACCATCGGTATGATGATGACGCGATGATTTTGGTGTATAAACATCAATACACTTTGGGCAATAGGTCTTAACCATTGCCTCACCAGGTATGTCCGACAGGCCTATATACAAAAAAATGGCAATTAGTTTTATTGTTAGCTAGAGAATTAGCAAAAGTTTGATAAGCACCCAAAGGTAACATGGGCTGGCTCTCGCAATAGACACGTGGGCAATGCCCAAAGTTGCCAGTTTGATATTTTTCAATCATTTGAGCTATGCCGCGATTTGTTAATATATAACGAGCATGTATTAGGCCATATAACATCTCGGCAGCCTGTTCGGTCATATCGGATTGCAATGGATTGTCCTCGAGTTCGTCCTCTGTAAAAAAAAAAAGTCCAGCTTAAGTATACGTCATACAACAAGTGTTTTAAGACCTACCAGGCTCCAAATCTAATATCATGTCCAATGCCTGACGATAATTAGGCACCTGCTCATTTAAGCCAGTTAAATTGAATTTGTCCTGTATGTAGTCCTCATCCACCTATGGGCAAGTATTAAAAGCAAAACTTATTAAATAAGCGCCTAACTAGCTTGTTGTATGCCCGAGCGTTGAGCAGTGTGTGTGTGTGCGAGTGCGAGTGCCGCAAGGTGGGGCACACACAAGTTGTCTGCAACTGTACACACAAACACACAAACACACACACACAGCTGCAATTGGCGCTTGTAGGCTCTGTTCGGGCCTGCTTAGATAACATAAAATGCGGAAGCGCATTATGCTTTAATTCCAAAGTCTTTGTAAGACTTACCTCGCAAAAGAATTCATTGCCTCGAAGCCCACAGAACCAGGTGACCCAAGAGACTTCCTCGGAGCTGCTCATTTTGCTGCAGGGTAAAGGAAAAGCAAACGTTTGAAAAAAAAAAATGCACGCACCCACAAATACAAACTTAAATTTATAACCAAACAAACAATACTAACAATTTTTGTTTGCGTATACGTACATTAAAGGAATTATTTTGGTTTAATTAACGCAAACAAATTTTTTGTTGCAAAACCATAGAGGGACAACACACAGGCGCGACGACGACGACGGATTTACGCAAACGTCAAAACGTAACTAAAACCTAAAGTAAACGCAACGATTAAAAGACACGAGCCACAAATACGCGTTTGTACAGTTTTTCTCGAGAATTTGGTAAAGTGTAAAATGTTATTTTCACAAATTATTTTCGTTTTTTAATATTTGATGTTAATTTCTTTACTTTAATACAAAAAAGTGCCATATAACGAACACGAAAAAAAAATCTAGTACTTGACGTATTTTTACAAGCTCTCATACAAAATGTGCCGAGCAGCAAGAAGAAGCACATCAGCATTAGCAGCGAAAAATGTCATAAAAAAAATATAAAAAAAAAACACAGTCGTCGCAGTGAAATTAGTTGCGTACCCTCTAGGAAATGCAATAGTTTTTCATTCAGCCTCAATTTGTAGTACCTTTATTAGTTAATTTTCGCGCACTTTGTTTTATACAAAAAAAAAACTCAATGGTTTATAAAACTTTTTGCAGCTGTATGTAAAAAAATTTTTGTTTTAACTTGTTCGCTTGGTAAAAAGTGGCAACGTTGTTGAACGCGAACGCAAAGTAGCGGCGGGCAGCATATACACATGCACACATACGCGCATATACACGCAGCACACACATACAACGCGCTGTAATACAATGCAGTGTATTTAACATAACTGCATGCTTGTTGCGCTAAATTTATTTAATTCGCTTGAACTTACCTTAATTTACGCACAATCTTTAAAACACGCTTATACTAAGAGTGAAGCACTTTTTTTATGCGAAAATTTACGCAAAACTACACTTGGGCCAACTCGCTCCAGGCAGGCTGTCAAGGTTATCGATAAGTTTTAGTTGATGTGCTGCCAACTTTTTGTGCATTCTTTTGGTGTTGGATAACATCAAATTTAAGACTTCATACTGAATGTAAAATGATTTACTTTAATGGTCGGTCAGACATGCATTTATTGGTTTGAACGATTTGCGATTTTAATAACTATGATTTATTTATGTTTATTTATTGATTAAGATTAAAACGCTAGCGTTTAATTTTATGCTTATTTTCAGAGGTAATAACTGGTGTACTTTTTATAAATCAGATTTTTAAACAAAAGAAAAACGAAAAATAATTATACATAGCAGCAAAGTTACAACAGTCTGCAGGAATCTTTACAAAAATTCAGCGGAGTCACTGTTAGAATGTGGTGTGGCAGCTCTTGGAGATGGCTCGCTGGTAAAAGTTGTCTCATAAATACCATGCACTGTGTTATAAGTCAATTGGTTCAGTCGTCCCATCATCATAATCTCATCGACAGCTCGTTTGGCAAATAATTGTTGAGTCGGTTCCATTCGGCGGTACATGTGAGCCCATGAATTTCCATAAGCGGTGGCTTCGTCGTCGAGTTTTGCCATTTTTGTTGAAGAGGATTCCAAATGTTCCACCGCTTTTTTCAGCAAATGAGTTCTTACATAAGCTGCACTTCGTTTCTTGGATATCTGTATTGTTCCCTAATTGCAAAAGAAAAAATAAATACACATTAGTAAATGAACATGCACAATTGTCCAATGTTTGGTACTTACCATACTTCTGAAAGCCCTTCCTTCATCTTTATCTGGGCTTGGGCTAGACCGGCCTGTTGGTAATGACATCTCCAAATCTCGTAAGAACTCAAAAGCATCGTAGTACCACAAATTCGAAACATAAATATGATCGGCGTCTGCTCCAGATCTTTCACTATTTAATACTTTTTTTAACTCGCGACGATAGCAAGTACGCATATTAGCGATTTTCTTTTTTAAGTCCTCCATGGTAGCGTCACTTTTAACTTTTCTAAATACTTTTAATAGTTTGTTGTAGCACCTATCGCGAATGCATTTGTTTTTATAGTTGTCATTCTTACTATCCCATAGTTCTGGTAAACTTTCATAGCATTCAATAAAAGCGCACATTTCTATTGTGGATCCCATTATATTGTATGTTTGTGTTTACCGACCACATTCAATCCGTGAATTACTCTCACACCATACACGCTACGACTCGATGTACAACCCGTGCAAACTTAATACAACATGGCTACACACTATTCAATCGATTGTACCATAGTGTTGTTGTAGAACGTTTTTTTTGGTTTGGGTTGGCCAAGTTTCTATTTCATTGTACGGACTTTGACTGTTGTGGCGATAAGTCAAAGAGTTTTTTGTGTAAAATGCCATTAAAAACGCATATTCATAAATAAACAAATAGAAACTAAACGATATTACTGCCCATAACACTCTAGTGTTGTCTTAATGGAAAGTGTATTGAAAAAACGCACGCTGTTTAGCACTGCTGTGGTAAGCTCAGCCATAGGAGTTGTTTATCGCTGCCGCGTGTTTTGTATTGTCAAAGAAATTTAAATGGGTGGCCATCATAAAAAGAATCTACGTGCCGAAAAGGCCAAAGTTAAGCTTAAGGGCGCCAAGCTGCCCAAGGGTCTCAATGTCACCAAAACCGATTTCAAGGTTCGCAAAATTGAGATTCGTGAACAGCTAAAGGAATCTGCGTTTAACGATGAAGGCCAACGCCAATTTAGCATAAAGGAAACATTGTCGCGTCTTAAACATCATAGTTTAAAGTTCCGAACTGATGCATTGCGCAACATACGTGATTGCGTTAAGGCTGGCCAATCCGACCGTCTAATTGGCCATTTGAATGAGCTCCTCCAAGGCATAGCCGCCGGCGCACTGGATATGGAGAGCGATGTGCGCAAGGAATCTTTTAAAACTCTTGATTCCTTGCTAGAGGCATTGCAGCCGGAAGCTGTTGCACCCTTCTTTCATGTTTTGTCTACCTATTTGCGCTGTTCCATGACCCATGTGCTGCCTGCCATACAAGAAGATTCTTTGCTTATGTTGGACGTGCTGCTTCACCGTGTACCGGCCGACATAATCGCCGAGCGCTGTGCTCATACCATTATTGGCAATTTTATTGATATGATTTCGCTGGCCCGTCACGACAACGAACGTTCCAATCGCACGCTCACCGTGCGTCTAGGCCAAGGGCAGCAAACGACCATCAAGTGGCGCACAAAGGTGCTGCTACGTCTGCAGCAAATACTTGGAACACTAGTGCAGCAGCATCAGGCAAAAGGTGCCAGCAATCAAACAAACATTGTACATTTTGACACGCAGAATCATCAATACTATGGCGTATTACGTCCACTTTTGGTAGATCAGCACGACTTTAATGACATTTTTGCTGCAAGCACGGAGTGCAATGCTGGCAGTGCAGGCTTAAATTTACGAACCTACGTAGAACAGTTAATGCCGCTGTTGCAGGATAACTGGCTAGAAGTGCGTCCGCAGCCACAGGCCCAACAACAAAAGCAGTCAACAGAAAAAATCTTGCTTACTGCAGAAGCGGCAGCCAGCTTGTTTGTATTGCTGGACATCATGGCACAACTTTGGAGTCTGGTAACACAGTATGAGCTGGCCAATAATACACAGGAACTTAGTCAATGGATGCGCAACAGTTATGCTGCTCCTTTTGTGCGGCATTTCCTAGAAATTGGAGAGAACGGCAATTGCACAAGTTTTCCCTACGAGCAGATGCCGCAGTCGAGTAAGTTAATCATGCATAGTATTTGTTCAATTTATTAATATACAAAACTTTAATTGCCTTCTAGCCAAAAAGCAAAATAAGCGCAAAGCCAACGACCCAACCGATGGTGGTGCATTTTGCACGCCGCAAAACTTATGTCTGGCCGAGCTCATGTGTCGGTTTTATCCACATCCTGCTAATGCGCAGGCCAGCGTTTATGTGCGGCTGCTGGATTATATGCTGCAATGTCTACAACACTTAGGCAAGCTCTCGCCTGAACAGCAACTTCGCCTTGTCTCAGCTCTTAACGCTTTGCTGTTGGACAGCGGCGCGTCACTTATAAAGCTGCATCCACAGGGCATGTGTGATTTGCTGCAGGCAACCATTCAAGCATATGTGCAGCAACAGTTCACCACACGTGAGGGCGTGTCAAGCCGTGTCTTAAACCTGCTCTGCCTTATTGTCCAAAATGTCAGCTTATATACGGCCTATGGAGGTGCAAATCAATTCTTGGTGTTCCTACGTTATTTACCGCAGCTGTTGCTAAAGCCCACCATAGGAGACGCCACATTGCGCGCTATGAGCACGTTATGTCAGCAACTAAATGTCACCTTTATGACACACTTGGTGCAGTCTGTTGGACCCATTCTGACAAATCTTGAAAGGCTGCAGTTAACAGGTGCAGACGAAGCTGACTTTGAGGGCAAAAAACGTATTCTGAACTTGTTTTATTATGCACGCACAGGCTTTGAAGAGCAGCTCCAGGCGGCACTGAAAGAAATACAAGAAAACACGCAAGATTCCCGCATTAGCAGTTACTTTAACTGCATGCTGACGTATAACTAGACCTAGGTAGGATGTGTTAAACAATTGATCTAGAAAATAAATGTTAAATTATTATTAATTAAGCTTGTCTTTGCGTTTGTGGATTTAGAATGATACAGATTAGTTTTAAAAAGCTGCGGCTGAGGTAAATCTCGAATTTGGATAAGGCGGGACTGTCCACACGAAAAAGAGTTACAAAATGTTTGTACTTAAACTTACTTGATATATATCGAAAAATAGATCACTTTGAAAGTATGAAAAGGAAATAAGGAAAGAGAGGAGTCGATTGTTCCAGAGCTCTATATTTTCTGTATAATAAAAAAAATGTATTCAAAGATGGTGCAAAGTTGGCATTCTCGCAGACTGAAGGCTCACAATAAATTTTGGAGTTAGCCATTAGTCCATTTTAACACTCCATATCATCAAATGGGTTTAAACTAAATCATTTAAACAAATGTTTAAAATCACAGAGTACATCAGCTTGACGTTGTAGTTCGTTTCATTTCTGTGCAGTTCTAGACTTTCTTGAAAACAATATGCCTGCCTGCACATATGTTTTGCGAATCCCAACAAGAAACAACAAATTTGAATTACATTTTTCCAAGCATTCGTGCAAGTTTGCAATCACATAAAGTTTTAATAATCCTGTTCAGAAAACAGACTTGGCTTAAATGATGTTTTAAATCTTTAAATCTACAGATTACTATACATAACATACTATATGCTAGTTAAATGCTAAGATCGCAATCACGTTTTCTGCTTTGGCTTTTTCTTCGGATTAAAACGATCTAGAACTGAAGGCGCAGCTGGCTCATCTTGCTCTTCATCTGCTTCCTTAAATAGTTTGTGCGAGGCAATAACTTGCTGTTTGGCATGCCGTACATCCGCAATGAATTCCTTAAAAAGAAAATTTGAAGATATAATTAACATTTGTCCTACGCTCTTCTTCCCTATTAAACTTACCTTTCGCTTAGTGTCTTTGACAATCTGTTTGTTGCGTGCAGCCTTGGCGCTGCCGCCACGTCCTTTCATTTTGTGTCGTGGCTTCATATCTATGCTGGGCGCCTTAACGTGGAACAAGTTGCGTTTAGCATCGACCTTTTCTTGCAGCGTTGGCACATCGACCCCAATAATTTCCTCCGGATCTAAAGTAATCAGTTCGGGTGGTATCTTTTCCAGTAAAGCGTGTACTTCGTGTTCGCGACGCTGTTTGACTGTCTCGAATGGATTGTTTTCGAGTGCATCATAATTGGGCTCGCCAGAGCCAGGCACCAGCAGCGATTGAAAACCTTTGGCCGTGGCAACGCCCAACACATCCTCGAAGGGACAGAAGCGCAAGCCATGCACAAAAGAGCCGCAGCGCTGACGCAAATAGGGCAATTGATTTGAGTTGCCAGTGCCACCTCCCGTCAATAAATTATTGTAAGTTTCCAAATAATTGCCTTGGGATAAGGCAAGCAGACCGCGTTGCGAAACCTCCACTTCATTAGCTGGCAGGCGTAGAACGAATTTGGCCAAAGGCTCATCGTGCATCTGTCGTATGTCCCAGATTCTGACTTGACGGTCTAGACCAGCTGTTATTAGATGTTGACCCTTGGGATCTATAGTCAATGCGCTCATTGCCGTTGGATGGCATAGAATTTTAGCTAAAGGCTCACGCATTTTTGGTGACCACATGGAAACTACACCTTTGCCGCCGCCAATATAGAGCACACCAGTGGCAGGGTTATGACGCATAAGACGTATGTCACCTAAACCTGTGTTAAAGTTGCCGACTAGTTCACCCAAGGATACATCGAGCCAGGAGGCATAGCCAGCGCTGTTACCAGCGGCCAGCAAAAAGTGATAGGGTAAGAAGTCTAGACAATTGACGCGTGTCAAACGCTTGACGCAATGCAACTCGGTACCTTTGTTGTCGTAAAAGTAGACCCACTCCTTTTGGGCTACTGCGTACATGGTAGGCACATGCAGCCACTGCACATCAGCAATAGTTTCCATGGTATTAAATTCACAGTGCAGCTTTTTGGTTACCCAATCAAAAGCGGCTACGTGACCACGTTTGCCGCCTAGAAGCAAGTGGCGACCGTTTTTTGTGTAACGCATTTTGTAAGGACCGAATTCTAGATTTAAGCTAAACTGTTTGGCAGCCGATTGTAAGTCTACATTAGCTGCAATCTGGCTTTGACGATATTCGGCTGTAATTTCTTCGTCATCGGCTTCCAGCAGACCGGGTGTTTCTGTCAACAATAGCTCTGTACGTGCTGCCTGCTCTGTAGCATACTCTAAGTAAACTTCCTTGCGTTTTTGCTGGTCCTTAAAGAAATTTGTCTTCACACCAGCGGAACTCACTTGATCGCCGCGTGAGTATTTGTCTAACAGCTCCTTTGGTATTTTAGGCTTAGGTAATCTCTGCTCAGGTACTTTACGTTTATTAAACGGCTGAGCATTTTTCCATTTGTGCTGTGGTTTCTGCACATGTGATTTTATAAAATCGCCTTTAAAATTCTGTCGCGGCTTACTTTTTAGTTTAACGTGTTCCAAGCCGCCATCTTCAGCCGTAGCTTCGTTGAAGTAGCGTTTTTTGCCACTAAACGCCTTTTTAGACATTTTCTTTTGTGTAATATAAAATGTACACAAATAATTAAGCCACAATTGCAAACAATATTAAAACTCTATATGATATGAGAACTAGCCGCAAAACACAACGTGCACGTGCTGCTTCTTCTTTTTAGCAGATGTTTGCGGCAGTGCCAACCTACGCAAATAAAACATCGATTACTAACATTGACAAACGTGACTATCGACTAAAACAAAAAGCCGTTTTTACACAAAACACACTTAAAAATTTATTATCATTGCACTTTAAAAATTAATTAAGCTACAGCAACAAAAATAAAAAAAAAAGTTGTATGATGATTTTTAAATACTAGATTTTAAAGCGAAAACATATTAAAATACATTTTAGCATATGTAGGCAAAAATGTTTTCAAAACGCTTTCAAACTAAACGTTAAATATGTTGTACAACTTATTTTGGTGATTTCGTTGTTTGTTTCGTTAAACGAATTACAAATTAATTGTTAAAATTTGAGAGTTAAGCCACATCAGCAGTATCAGTCTATAGGATTGGTGTACAAAAGCATGCCCATATTAAAAGCTTAAGCTATAAGCCGCGACAGCTGCATTAATAGACGCGTCCATAGGGCAACGTATTCGGATAGTAGGGTATCAGAAATTTACCTCCAAAACGTGGCGCAGATTGCGCCGATTCGCTGCTAAAATAAGATTTACACACAATAACAAATTAATATAAATTTTTTAAATTATTTTTTAAAGAGCTTACCTAGATGAGAACATGGACGTGCATATCTCGGCACGCTGCAAACGACTGCTACTATTACTGTTTGATGTGGTAGTGCCTACTCCACCTAGGCAACCATTTCCATGTCCATCACAATGACGTCGTTCGCTGCGACGCGTTCGTATAAGCGATGCTATGGCCACAATAACAGCTACAAGAAATATTAAGCCCAATATGCAGAACGATATGGCCAGCTTTGAAATGGATAAACAGAGCGTTCCTTCGCTGGGCAATGGACGCACATTTGGTGCATATTCCTCTACTGCAAAAATGGGCTATTTGATCAAAACTTTTCGACAGATCCGTATGAAACTTACCACTCATATTGTAACGCCTATCGTAGCGCAGTCGATCCACTTCAATTTGTGGCGCCGTTACAGCTAAAGAGTTAAATACCTCGATGCGTGCCAGGTGCTGATCCGAGCTAAGCTGTAGCTGCTGCTCGGCCAGGCGACAATTTAGCTAGAAAAGATTAAATATATGTAAAAAGTTGTTAAATGTATGGTAGTACATATGTACATATTAAACAAAACACCCACAACTTGGATAGCTCTTATGTGTTATGCATGTATGTACTTGAAAGATGTTGCATTTGGTGTTTTATTGTTGCCTTGTAATAGTGGGCTTCTCAGTTCAGTGCATTTTGGTGCAATAACCACATTAATTAGTCGACAGTAACAACTAACACGCTTTGGTGGGCACAAAAACACCGTCAGTCATCCTCGAGAAGCACTTTCGTTTTCGTATTCATTGTATTGAATTAAAATGCAGTTTTTGGACTTTTTTGGTTTGCATACTCACATTTGGACACTTCCCCTTGCATAGCTGCACGCCACAGCTAACATGCAGACGCTCCCGATCAGGAAACTTAAAAGCGGGAAACGTTGCCGTAAACGTGCGCTCAATAAGATCTTCATCATCTTGCTTGGACCAGCCCTCTTCGGCGGGCTTGTGGCGTATATAAAGTGCAGGCATTACCTAAGAGAATATAAAACTTTAGTTCTCTAAAAGATTTAAAATATTTGCAGAATAGTTTTACGGGCCTAAAAGTTAGCTGCCTTAAAACAAGACTAATGCGTTTAAGTGCTGGGCTTAAGAGCGCTACGTCCAATTTATAATCGTCATAATTGTCCTGCCAGATCAACAATTGAGCATCTATAGAAAACCGAAAAAATTACGGTTTGGTGCGGTTTATGAGCCGCACTTCTTCCGATGATCAAGACCGGCGCACGTTACTGTGAATGGAAATCGCTACCGCTCAATGCTAACCAAATAATTTTGGCCCGAATTGGATGATATGGACTTGGACAATATGTGGTTTCAACAGGACGGCGCTACAAGCCACACAGCCAATGTCACAATCGATTTATTGAAAACCCAGTTTGCTGAACGTGTTATCTCACGAAATGGCCCAGTCAATTGGCCGCCTTAGACTATTTCCTGTGGAGCTACGTCTATGGTCTATGCCAAGAAGCCAGCGACGATTGATGAACTTTGTATTAGTATCGGCCGATTTATGCTTGAAAACCGACTAAAATTGGGTTCAGCGTTTGGACTTCTGCAAGCGTGCCCGTGGTGGCCATGCAAAAGAAATCGAGTTCGATACATATTGGCATCGAATGTACTTTCACAGGAATAAAGAATTTCATTGATGTCCAAAACTGTTTTTGTTTTATTTAAAAAAACTTTTGTAGCTCTCTTATTGAAAACCCATTTATAATACCAAACGTGGAGCTATGTGTCCAGAGTGCAGTTGACAATCACATTAAGAATACGTACAATGGTATTTAGACAAAAATAAGGTCAGCACTCCTAGGCATTTCAAGTCGAAGATCTTTAAAATATTGTAAGAACTGAAGATTCTATGGAACTGAAGGTGAGCCGTATATTAAATGTACATATATTGCACATTGAGATGCATTTGCCGGAGATAACCTAAAATTACCTTCAATTTCCACTCTTTGAAATAATGCCGTAAGACAATCGGCTATTAAAATTCCAATTTAAGTCACAAAGCTAAAAATAAGAGTTAATTTGGTTTTGACCATACCATGAGAAGCCTAAAGCCAACCTGAGCAACCTTGATGAAGATACGGTAATCAACCCGTGTGGTAGTTTTGTTCCGGGCTAATATGAGAGGGAGCTCTCTTGGAGCCATTCCAACATATTTGGTCTGAGGGTCCGAAAGTGCATATAGAAGGGCGGATGAATTGGTGCTTAACCAAGGTTGATCATTAACCAAAGGCGATCCATGTGCCAAGCTGCAGCGTCTGTGTTCACCAAGTTAGGCGCGATGCAAACGGGCGTCTGCACCGGAACGAGCGGGTCGCTATATAAACGTGACATGCGTACCGTCTTTGGACCCCTCGCCCATTGACCTCAGCACTTCAAATATTTAAGCATGGAAAGAAACAACAACAGCGGAATTTTTACTGCAAGGGGTAATCATGCGAGAAAACTCTAGTTCCTTAGCTTTTCTCTAGGTCCATGAACATCAGGACTGTCGACAGGGACAGATGTGAAAAGCATTTTGCAACTAAATTCTTACCCATACAAAGAGCTCAAAGCTTAGGGTCTGCTGGTAATTACTTTTGACGACCCTGCTGCTTATGACCAAGCTCTGAAAGCTGCGTTCAAGCATAGACGCAAAAATTTCATAATATTAAATTTGCTCTTGTCCAGAAAAAGTTAGGAACGCAACTGCTTTTCCAGCTAGCTCATAAAACTTACATAAAACATTTAATGTTATACAAAACGTTTGCATAATCTATAGCATTTGTGCACATGGTTCACCTGTACGACAAATTCTTTGTAATTATGCGAGTTATTTAACCAGTTTTGAGACAACCCTTTGGCATCTTTGGGTATGTAAAAACAATCTAACTGGCTAGTGGCTCGTAAGGTGCTTGTACTGGTTTTATGTGACACCTGGTATTTGTCATCAGAGTCATAAAATTCATAACAATTGCAACAAAGAGACTTCCGTTACAAAAGCAACGAAACGAGTGGCAAAGACACCAACAAAAATTCATGTGCCAAGTTCAATGGCAAAAACAATGCCACAATGAGATGATGACGGCGATGACGACGACGACGGCGTCGACCTGTAGCTGCTTTTTTAGTTATTGCAAGTGGGTAACACCAATACATAAATAGTATGTGTATACATGTGTGTGTGTGCTTGGTGTAGTAAATAGATGAAATTACAAACCCAAGTGATTTACTTTATGCCATTGTTGGTAGCTTTTACGCAGTCCAAATGCTGTGCCGGCAGCTTGTAACGTTTCAATTTCATGCATGTGAGTGTTGGATCTGGTGTGAAACTTAAGACAATAACATAAACCATTTCTACGGAAGTTCAAACGCGTTCACGTGCATTTCTATACCAAGTACCCATATGGTTGGTTGGGGGCGGTCAAGGGTATTAAAGATGCTTTGTATGTAACAGGCGGAAGCAGGCGTGGCAGATCATCACCAAACAAATTGTGGTGCATTAACAGAATCTGCAAATGTCAGATTGGGTGGGCATCAGCTCGAATGCAAAGAAAGTACAATACTACCAGACAGATTTAAAATGTCCTACAAAGTGGTGGCCGGTAATCGCAGCTGTAGATTAGATGGATATCCAGAGACAAAGTAGATGATTATCTGGCGAGAGTACTGTTTCCACGTGTCCACTTTAAAGCGAAGGGGTTTTAATTTTACTGTCTCGTGTTCTCTTGCTTGAATTTTCGCAGAAATGTTCGTTGTTTTCGCTGGATAGAATCGATCAACTTTTGTCATACATATTTTCATATCTTTTAGTAATTATTTACATAAGTATATTTCTACAAAAGTTGATCAGATTACGAAAACAAACCCGCAGTGTAGCGCATTTAAAATCTTTTTTACTGTTCCAAGAAAATCCCCTAAAATCATAAATCGCTGTGTAAGCGATTTTTCCTAATTTTTTTTTGTATTACGTCTCTCTTACATATGTATATGCCAATTTTTTATTACATATTGTTAGCGTTCGTTGTGGAATGTCCGCTTTTTTTTCTCGCGCCATCTGGTTACAGTAGGCGAGAAACTATGCTGCAATATTACTAATGCAGCCGAAGCGCCTTTGTGGCATTGGCAGACACAACATAAACGAGATGACGAAATACAGACTCGATCAATGCGGCTGGTCTCAGCTAAGACAAGCAACTCCTTAGCTACTACTATTTGAACAGCTTCAACATGAAAGTTTCCCGAATTTTTTTCAATTTGGCAAGAATTGCCTTAGGAGTGGGTTACTTGCAGACTCAGGAGCTATAATCTCGGCTCAATATTCGGCTGTCATCGGCTTCCAGCAGACGGCGTGCTTCTTGCAACAAGAGTTCTGAGCGTGTAGCCGTGCACCTTGCTGGTCCTTAAAGAAGTTTGCCATCACACCAGCAGAACACAGTTGATCGCCGCTTGAGTACTTGCCTAGCAGCTCCTTTGCTAGAACATCTTAGTTTTTATGATATTGATTGCTGCCAACACTTTTTTTGGGCCAAAGGACATGCCTTTTTGCTGTATCGAATCAAATAAATATGCCTAATCCGGCCAAGAAGGAAACACAATAATAATAGCTCCATACGTTGCTGTGCATCTTTCTCAGAATTTTCTTATTATCTGTGCGCAGCTGATATTTCTTAATTCCTGTCAATATCATGCCTCGGTTCTTCGTAAGAGCTTTTTGCAGCTTGCACTCAAAATAAAAAAGCCAAGCGTCTGCTGGATTATAAAGATGTCACTGCATTCCTAGAAGCTACATGGAATTTGGTTTTATTAATAAGCAAGCTAGAATCACCAAATTTGATGACCAACCTGTGAAAGTTCTCTCCTTCCAACTGAAACCTGATCTTGCATGGTTAGTCATTGCACGCGGATGCGCCTGTATGAACAACCACCATCCTTGCAGTACATACCACTATCCTGATTAATATTTTTTTTATTTTTACAAAAATCAAACTGCAACAAATAAAAATGCAAGTCAAACGCCTGTCTGCTGTGTGTGTGGGTGGCGAGCCTGCCAACTAAAGCTAGCGAAAACCTTGTTGGCAGCTCAATATAAATTAAAACAGGTGGACAGCAAATGCTCAATTAATAATAAACAAGCTAAAGTCACTAAATTTGGCGAGCCTAAAGTAAACACTTTTACAAAACCTGTGAAAGTTCTCTTCTTCCAACTGAAACCTGATCTTGCATGCTTAGCCATTTTACGCGAATGCGCCTGGAACGCTCAAATTTTTGCAGTGTATCTCACTGTCCTGCTGCTTGACATTTTTTTTTCACAAATCAAACTGCAACAATTAAAAATGCATATCGAATGCCTGTCCGTTGTGTGGGTGGGTGGCAAGGCTGCCAACTAAGCTAGAGAAAACCTTGTTGGCAGCTCAATGTAAATTAAAGCAGGTGGACAACAAATGCTCAACTAACGGTTGACTATCATTTTGTTTCGTTGTGTCTTTTTTTTTTAGTGGGTCAACATTGAATGTATAAATAAAGATACAAAAAAAAATTTGTATTTCACTTTTGCTGCTATTTGACCCAGAAGTTTTCTTAAGCAAACAAATCAACTGACAGCTGTGTTGGGTGGCGCATAAATTTGCAACAAACAGGGGCAGGCAGGCAGGCAGTCAGACAAAGCAAAAGAAAATGAAATGTGCTGAAACGGAAGCTGACGCGTAAACGGAACGACGAATAGACGAAGCGTCTGTTGGCCAACAGCCGTATCTATAAGATAATAGTACATAGAAATAATACCACAAACATAAAATGCAAATGCTACTGCCGCGGCTGCTGCTGCTCAAAATAAAACAAAAATTAAGCCGTGAGATTTTTCTTGGTCTAACAATGGCAGCAGAAGATTTGTTTGACCCATTTTGGAACGCTTTGGTTTGGTTGCTTGGCGGCGGCGCATTGTTTTTGTCTGTGACATGTGCATAAAGGTAGCGGCGACGTTGATGGCCACGGCAACTACATTTAAATCTTAATGTTTAATGCAAATGGCTTGCGCTGGAACCATGTCAAAATGTTAAATGCTAAATATTTTTCTATTTTACTCTTGGCTAATTGTTGTGACCTCCTAATTTACTCATGAAGAACAGTCGCTGTGTTGTTTTTGTTTTAATTGCTTGACTGCCCGCGTAACAACAACAACAACACCAGCTATAAAGAGCGACTTACTCTATGCCTATGAAAACGGTTCTAACGTTCCGAAGACGTTGTAATTATATTGCGTCTAACAGTTCTGCTTTATATTTAGTGCAAACGCGTCGGTGTCATAATAACTGTAAGAATTAATGATGTATGGCAACGCTGCTCAGTCATAAGGATAAACGACGCACACAAACACACATGCATATATTAACGACTATGTATGTATGTGTTTGGTATATATAATATACATTTACAGATGATTAACAACCAACGGAAATAAACTTGTTTGATTTTTACTTTCGTACTAATAAAAATGAAAGTTTAACCATCACCAATAACTGATTTACTGATCAGCAGGCCGCATTAATTAATCACGCCATCATTATTTCTAAATTTGAATTTACATATGTATACGTAACGGTTCACGCAATCTGCTTAGAATGGCAAAATGGATCGCCCGCGGAAACTTATGCGAATTAGCGAATTAAATAAAACAAACAGTAATCGAAGGGTTTGCTAGCCGACAGTGGAATACTCTGCCGTTGCGATAAATGAATTGCCTGCAGTAATGAACTTCAATCATTGAGATTGCTATCCTGTAGTAGGACACGCCTTGAGAACTCAAGAACGTGTTTCTATCAATCCATGAACTAGTTAATAGACTCGTACTGTAGATAAATTAAACGAAAACAAAATGTTTGCTTAGATCCCCAAGGTTACGCCAGCCTTATGAACTGAGGATAGGTCCCTTTAGCTTTCAATCAGTCACCTCTTTTAAATACTTAGAAGTTTTGTTCTCGAGCTCCGGTGACTCGACATGCGCAATTAAAGAGAGAGACATTGCAGCAAATAGATTTTATTTTTCATATGTACATAAAAGTATTTAAATCTAAACTAATCTTTCGAGCTTCAAAACTGCAGATGTATAAAACGCTCGTGCGACCCACCTTAACACACGTCTGAGAATTAAGAGCTGACCGTAAAGCTGACTGTAAGCAGTTAGCAGCATTTCACAGAAAGATTCTACGAAGAATTTACGGTCCGGTGATAGATGCCAACATCTATAGAATGCGCCATAACTCAGAGCTCGAAGAAATAATACAATATTGAAACATCTGAGTAAATTTAAGGCAACAAAAATGAAGTACGTACGAAGGGTGGCAGGAAAATCCAGGAGAAATATGGTCAGAAATGAAAGAATACGTTCAGAAGTAGGGCAGAAGAAGTTGATTCTACAAGAAATCGAGGAGAGACAGCTAAAATGGTTCGGACATCTACATCGGATGGACGAGTCAAGAAAAGCCAAAATAAGGCTATAAGAAATAAGAACGGAAGGCAATGCACCGAGAGGAAGACACCGAAAAACTTGGGAAAATCGTATCCAGGATGTGGGAAGCATGAGAGGCAGAACCCTGGCAGAGATGAGAAGAGAGAGCCGCTACCGACCTAAATGGAGTAGATGGATATTCCGAGGGTGCCTCGACGCCTAACAGCAAATGGGGATTGAAGAAGAAGAAACAATCGTGCGCTTTATCAAGTCCCAGCGCCCACGGTGGATCGAGCATGTACTGCGCAAGGATGATAGCTCCACACTAAAGTTAATCCTGAAAGGGATATTATGGAACGCCAGCAAGTGGGCGACCAAAAAACCGTTGGCTGGATGCGGTGTTAGCAGATCTGAGTAAAATTAATGTCCAAAACAACGTTGTTTATTATGTTATGGAGGGGCATCATGAAGGAAGCTTTGGTCCACCTGGGGTTGTAATGCTATGAATCATGAGTATGACACCCCTCTATTAGTTTGTCAAGTGACGACCCAAGCCGCCAGCTCGGAGAACTCATCAAAGAATTTACAAATCCAATCGACTGAAGGAAAAAGCAGAAACGAATAGCAAGAGAGCAAAGATGAAGAAGAAAAGGTAGTTTGGAAATATGCTTGGAGTATCGGCAGATTCAACTGAAATAAAAGGGAAAGCAGATGCGGACAGGGCCTCCGACGTATCTTAGGAATGAACTACGAGCTGTATGAGCCATACACTGATCTAGTTTGGCGCTTACAACTACAACGTCTGCGCTTGCTAGGTCATGTTGCACGAATGGATGATAATGCTCGAGCCAAAAATGTATTCGAGCGGAGATCATTGGAAGTTCGACGACAACAGGGACGCCCGGCTCTGCGATGGGAAGATCAGGCAACGGAGGATCTTCGTAGCCTGGGAATTGCCAATTGGTGTCAGGAAGCACAAGACAGAAACAAGAAAAATAATTTCCGCGGCCAAGACCGATAACTGGTTGTAAAGGCCATAATAGTAGTAGAGGCGGACAGTAAGAAAGGAGCAAAGAAGTTGGACAACTAGGTAGGGTATCGGGTACTAATGAAGAATCTAGTGAATTCTCATATTATCATATCTCTCTCTATGTGAGATTCTGGAACAAAAGAAGAGACTTGGAAGGACTAGGCACGAGGAATATTATTAGTAAGGGATGTCAGCTGGGCTTTGCATCGAAAACAACACCCGCTAGTGGAATAAAACTGAAAAAGTGTCTCAACGAATAGAGCTAGATCGAAGCTAATATTTATAGATAAATAAAAGAGGGATGTGCCAACCGTAGTTAGGCAAGATGGAGATGCAGAGTTCGTTGCCACTTCTTTTATAGGGTGTGTAAAAATGCCGGAATTGTTGTAACGAGAAACGGTGTCAGATATCAAGCTCTACACTGGAGCTGCGTAAGCATAATTCATATAATTTAGGTGTTTATCCGAGTTGACGGAGGTAAATCTCAAGATTAAAAAAGAAAAATGAATGTATGACCCTGCCAAGCTTTTTCCTAACGTCTTTTATAGAGTTGGCAATGACAGCGAAATTTTCTTCCAGAGAAACGCGCTTAAATATCCTAAGGAGATTACGCATCTTTTGGAAAGATTTATTTTCGGTAATTTTTATGTTGTACGGAATCCAGAAGTTTGTACGGATAGAACTACATACCGCAATCAACACGTGAGATGACTTGGTCAGATATGAGGATTAAGTCACGATTTAAACAACAAGTTTGGGATCTTATAGACGACGTTATCTAATTTTTTACATGAAGAGAAGAAAAATAAACTCCCACTCATTGGCTCCACGGTATAAAAAGAATGAAACGGAAGAGATTGATAGAGGGATGTTGTTCCGAGGAGAGGTTAAAATTGTATGCCTATTGGGTCCTTCTCATGTTGAAGTACAAAAGTGGTCCAAACTTTATGCAAATTGCTTATTAAAAGTTTTCATCCGATTCATATAACCGACTCAGATAGCAACTTGACTAGATAAACTTTACACGCTTTAGAGAACTTCATTTGATTAAGCCCCCATGATTTATCTGCGCGGTAGTCAAACAACAGTCCATATTGAAACTCGAGTCCCTGCATTTCCACCTTGACTAAACGATTTACTAGAGCTAGTACTCACCTGCTCATCTATGGGGCAACCACGTGCATCCAGCAGCTGCTGTGTAGACTCGCCCAAACCGTCTAGAGCGGCACAATCAACAACGCGCACTCCTATGGTGCCTGGAACAATAGCGCGCACAGTAAGCGTTGTGGTCACACCAACCTCAACAGAGCCGGAACCATTAGGACCACCCAATTCCAGCCAAATACGCACGCGTGGCGTATCCATTTGGTGCATGGGCTGTGGAGTGCTAGCTGGCAATACGGACGATACTACAGCGGCCAAAGCCTGCTTTGGTGGTTTCACCTGACGCATGCGTCCATTTCTGAAAGGAAGATTAAGGATTTAGTGGTAATTCAGGGAGTATAACTAGTAGATTTTGGTATTACATTAACTTTCATTAGTTTCTTTGGAACTTGATGATTTGAAGTTATTCCTAGATATCTTTATATAAGCCAAATGGACCAAAGGACTTCCAATTTATTGTAGCTCAAAAATATACAGTTCTTAAGTCTGTGTACCCCCAAATGATTCAAACACTTTATTGAATCCGGAGCTAACAACCAAATCCGATTTAAAAAATGAAAGACAGATTTTTATTAGCACTTTCTTAGATTCTTTTTAAAATTTCAAGTCTTTAAATGGGTAAATCGGTGACGGGTATTTAGAGGGCTTACTTCCCAAAAAGTGGAATGTGTTATATTTTTGAAATTATACCGATTTTCGTTAAGTGAATGCGATAAAATGCTATAAATATAAAATAAAAGAGTAAAGATTCATTTTTTGGGGCCATGAGATGCGCTATGTTCTTTTCACTAAATAAATTATATTTATTTAACTTCGGTCTGATAATATAGAGTCTCAAAAACAGTTTACAATTAAAAATTTGTAATACTTTTTAGTCTAAGGGTGTTGGCAATTGAAGTGGACCTCGGAAATAAAAGAACTTTATTAATAAAACCATGATTGTTTCAATCTATTTATTATAGTTAATACCAAAGTTTTTGAAAAAATTACAAGAAAGAAAAGGACAAAATTAAAGAAAAGTACTTCCCAAAAAAATGTCGATACTTTTTCTGTTCCTGCGAAGCTCTAAGTAGACTTAAGAAAAAGTAGCTGAGAACCTATTTCCTTCACAAACTAGCAGAGCCACAAACTATATGCCCGAGTGAGATTGCAGGTTATATTGTACCAACGGGCTGTGGCTCCTTCCAAGTCTTGTCACAAGGAAAAAGGGTATTTAGTTATAGATATAAATGTTTTTTTGGACCGATTCGTCCGTCTACCGATTTGAATAAAATTTGGTGCAATGCTTATAAAAAACCTACAAGTGCCAAATTTAAGTCCAATATCTTCACAAACAAACGAAACACAACAAATTTTGTTCAAAAATCGATTTTTTGGAAGATTGGCCCTACGGGAGCTACATGATATAGTGAACCGGTTTTGTTTAAACTTGATACAATGCTTGGGTACTCTAAAAAACTTCTGAATGCCAAATCTGGTTACGAATTTTGTATAAAAAAAGTTATTTTGGCCGATTGGTCCTATGGGAGCTATATGATATAGTGAACCGATCTTTATCAAATTGGGTACAGTGCATGCGAACTATAAAAAACTTTTAAATCTTAAATTTGGTTACGATATCTTCATAAACAAACGAATTATTTACCTAAAACTTTTATTTTTACCCGAGGTCGTCTGAAACACCCCTATGGGAGCTAATTTAACCCCGATATCAAAAAAATTAAATAATATTGTCTTCTATGGAATAATATGGGATATAATATGAAAGTTTGGTTACTCTTGCTTTTACCATCTCTGAGATCTAGGCGCTCAAACGGACAGACAGACGGACATGGGTATATCGACTTCTCTAGTCCCCCTGATAATATATAAATATTTACAAACATGCTAAGCAAGGAATTTTGACCTAAACCCGATTTGATTGATGATCGTTTCTATGGGAGCTATATGACATAGTCAACCGATTTCGAGGTCCTCTAAAGCATCCTCTGAATATAACCTTACTATTCAAAAAATAAAATAAACTTATCTCCTATGGAATAATAGAAGATCTAATCAGAATGTTTGGTTGCTCTAGCACTTTCCATCTCTGAGATCTAGGTATCAGACATGCACATACCGAATTCTCTAATCACTACTTTGGAAGCTTTGGAAGATCTCCAATGTGTTCGTCGGTATGCTACATAAATTTCCAACTTGCATAAACCATATATACCCTTTATACCAAAAGGTACAGGGTATTATTTCTAGACTTAAGTGGCCTTAAATATTCGAATTCTTTATGTTACGACTTTATGGCAACCTACAATACCTTTCCGCCTACAAAGTTAGAGCTTGAGGCATATAATACAAACAGGATTAAAATAAAAATAAAGGGAGCTTACAAGGCTATATGTTAGGGGTTAACCCATTGCTCCCAAGCTCTACATCAATGTGCTACAAAATATATTTGTATTATCAATCCCACTCACCTTTCTCGTTTCACTAGCGGCACGGACATGCCCATGGCTTTGGCGGGCAGCACACAACGCACTGTTCGCAATATATCCGTACTTTGGCGCAGCTTCTGCTCCATTTGTAGCATTATGCGCACGGTATACTCCATACTGCCATTCGGCATAGGCTCAGCACGCACGCCACAGCCCGATGTGGGCACACGTAGTGTCACCTGCATATCATCCTGACCACGTGCACGACACTCCAAGGGAAAATCTTTAGCATA
>JBAMAX010000995.1:0-73405 GCA_037043745.1 Chymomyza amoena
ATATATATTTCCTAGAGTTCACAAGGTGGAGCATAGGGCCAATCAAGTCTGCAGATGTAGTGCAAACCTGGTCTAAAAAATGGTTCTTTTGGATATTGTTAGCGAAAGAGAACGGTTTCTCGATTAATAAAAATATGCTTTGAATTTATTCTTGCAACACGACAATAGATATTTTTTTTTGAAGTTGTGTTCTGTCTAAATACAGAACATCTTTCATTTCTCTTGTTTTGGTTTTGCGTATACACACAAGACACATTTTTGTAATGAAAATATATAATGAAAATTTACCTTGTTTCGTTCAAGTGAGCACATCTAAATTTTCTTAAAACATTAAAAAATAATACAAAATTAATTTTAGTGGCATTAAAGCGTTTATTTAAGCAAACAAAGCAAAATAATTTTAATTTTGACAGCTGCCAGTCAAACTTTTCAAATCGAGTCGACTCTTGTCGGAAACGAAATCTAGAACCCCATTCATTTCGATTCCTACAGTTTTTGTCGGAATCGAAATCTAGAACATGCCTGAATGTTAGGTATCACAATTGGTTTCGTAAACTCATAATTTAGGGTGAAGGCGTCCAAGCTGAATTTATCATAAAGTTGCCTATGGTCCGGGTAGCGTTGTTCCAACTTTTGCTGAACATCCTCCTCCCGAGAATGGACATGTAAATTAATAAGTGACAAATTTTGTCTTGAAGCCTTTTTTTGTTGGCTGCGTACTGGCTTCAAAACCAAGTCTACCTACTTGGTAATTATTAAATTAGATCATCAAAACGTATACGCAGTTTTTACCTAAGCTTTTAAGCTACACTGAAAAAAATAAAGTCCTAAACTTAGGTCATTGCATTTTTTATTTTAATTCTTAAAAGAAGACTAAATTAGGCATATAAAATAAGGTTTCTCAAAATAAAACAAAATATAAATAAATAAGTTTTGAGAAAAATGAAAATTTTTCAAATAAATTAAGAATCCTCAAACAAAAAATGTTTTCTCAGTCTTGATTTAAATTCTTAAAGAAATACGCAATTTACTTGGATTAATTATTTAATTTCGAATTCGGCAATAAACTTTAAGTTCTCTTTGAAATATTATTATTAATAGAGATTCCCATGCGCCTCTCAGGGGCGGCTAACAAAATAACCAGTCACGGAATAATAATAATAATATACTTAAAACGAAATAATAATTCTTAATATCTTGAAATTAGATAAAAATATTCAAATTCAATTAAAAATCATCAAAACAAAATTCTATTATAATAAAAATCGAAAGTCTTCAATATAGATTAAGAATTCTTAAATTAAGATTTTAACGAAATAATAATTCTTAATATCTTAAAATAAGATAAAAATGTTTAAGCTCAATTGAAAACCAGCAAAACAAAATTCTTTTAAAAATCGAAAGTCTTGAATTAAGATTAAGAATTCTTAATTTAAGATTTTAACGAAATAATAATTCTTAATATCTTAAAATAAGATAAAAATGTTTAAGCTCAATTGAAAACCAGCAAAACAAAATTCTTTTAAAAATCGAAAGTCTTGAATTAAGATTAAGAATTCTTAATTTAAGATTTTAACGAAATAATTGAAAACCAGCAAAACAAAATTCTTTTAAAAATCGAAAGTCTTGAATTAAGATTAAGAATTCTTAATTTAAGATTTTAACGAAATAATAATTCTTAATATCTTAAAATAAGATAAAACTGTTTAAGCTCAATTGAAAACCAGCAAAACAAAATTCTTTTAAAAATCGAAAGTCTTGAATTAAGATTAAGAATTCTTAATTTAAGATTTTAACGAAATAATTGAAAACCAGCAAAACAAAATTCTTTTAAAAATCGAAAGTCTTAAATTAAGATTAAGAATTCTTAAAATAAGATTTTAACGAAATAATAATTCTTAATATCTTAAAATAAGATAAAACTGTTTAAGCTCAATTAAAAACCAGCAAAACAAAATTCTTTTAAAAATCGAAAGTCTTGAATTAAGATTAAGAATTCTTAAATTAAGATTTTAACGAAATAGTAATTCTTAATATCTTAAAATAAGATAAAAATGTTTAAGCTCAATTGAAACCAGCAAAACAAAATTCTTTTAAAAATCGAAAGTCTTGAATTAAGATTAAGAATTCTTAAAATAAGATTTTAACGAAATAATAATTCTTAATATCTTAAAATAAGATAAAACTGTTTAAGCTCAATTGAAAACCAGCAAAACAAAATTCTTTTAAAAATCGAAAGTCTTGAATTAAGATTAAGAATTCTTAATTTAAGATTTTAACGAAATAATAATTCTTAATATCTTAAAATAAGATAAAAATGTTTAAGCTCAATTGAAAACCAGCAAAACAAAATTCTTTTAAAAATCGAAAGTCTTGAATTAAGATTAAGAATTCTTAATTTAAGATTTTAACGAAATAATAATTCTTAATATCTTAAAATAAGATAAAAATGTTTAAGCTCAATTGAAAACCAGCAAAACAAAATTCTTTTAAAAATCGAAAGTCTTGAATTAAGATTAAGAATTCTTAATTTAAGATTTTAACGAAATAATAATTCTTAATATCTTAAAATAAGATAAAAATGTTTAAGCTCAAATGAAAACCAGCAAAACAAAATTCTTTTAAAAATCGAAAGTCTTGAATTCAGATTAAGAATTCTTAATTTAAGATTTTAACGAAATAATAATTCTTAATATCTTAAAATAAGATAAAAATGTTTAAGCTCAATTGAAAACCAGCAAAACAAAATTCTTTTAAAAATCGAAAGTCTTGAATTAAGATTAAGAATTCTTAATTTAAGATTTTAACGAAATAATAATTCTTAATATCTTAAAATAAGATAAAAATGTTTAAGCTCAAATGAAAACCAGCAAAACAAATTTCTTTTAAAAATCGAAAGTCTTGAATTAAGATTAAGAATTCTTAATTAAAGATTTAAAGCATAATACAATAAATTAAATACGTATGCTTATAACTAAGACCAAAAATTTTGAAAATAAGATTGTCTTTTGGAAAGAAAATATTCTGCTAGAATATATTCTTTTAAAGGAAGTCCAAAAATTTTTAAAATAATATTAAAAGTCTATATATGAGGTATCATATATTAAAGTTTTTTTTAACTAAAAAACAATTCTTGCTAGATATTAAAAAAAAATATTCCTAAAGTGAGCCAAAAATATATTTTTTAAGATTATTTTCAAAAATCTTAAATTTAATATTAAAAGTTTACATGAGGGGTCATATATTAAATTTTTTTTTTTAACTATAAAGCCATTTTTACTCGCTAGATATTAAAAAAAAATGTTTTCATAAAATTAGGCAGAGAAACATTTTTAAAGATTATTTTCAAATTAATATTAAAAATTTACATGAGGGGTCATATATTAAATTGTTTTTAAACCAAAAAGCAGTTCTTTCACACAAAAAATAAATAATACGTATTCCTAAAATGGACCAAAAAAATATTTAGTAAATATTATTCTGAAGACTATGTTAAGTTTTACAGCGCCTATTTGAAAACTCATTCCTAATTTAATATTCTTTTTGAGATATTAAAAAAAATGAATTTCTAAAATAAGCCAAAAAAATATTTTTTAAGATTATTTTCAAAAATTTTAAATTTAATATTAAAAGTTAACATGAGGAGTCATATATTAAATTTTTTTAAACTAAAAAGCCATTTTTTCTTGCTAGATATTGGAAAAAAATGTATTCTTAAAATGAGGTAGAGAAACATTTTTAAAGATTATTTTTAAAATTTTTAAATTAATAATAGTTTACATGGGGGACCATATATTAAATTTCTTTTAAGCTAAAAAGCAGTTCTTTCCGGCCAAAAAATTAAAAAAAAACTATTCCTAAAATAAGCCAGCAAAATATCTTTTATTAATTATTTTCAAGGCGATTTTAAGTTTAATATTCTTTTTGAGATATTAAAAAAAAAATGAATTTCTTAAATGAGCCAGAAAAAATTTTTTTAATAATATTTTTAAGACTTATTCCTAATTTATTATTCTTTTTGAGATATTAAAAAAAGTAATCCCAAAATGAGCCAAAAAAATTATTTTTAAATATTATTTTTAAGACGATTTTAAGCTTTTCCGCACCCTATTTAAAACTTATTCCTAATTTAATATTCTTTTTGAGATATTAAAAAAAATTTATTTCTAAAATGAGCCAAAAAAATATTTTTTAAATATTAGTATCAAGACTATGTTAAGTTTTGCAGCGCCCATTTTAAAACTCATTGCTAATTTAGTATTCTTTATGAGATATTAAAAAAAAGTAATCCTAAAATGAGCCAAAAAATATTTTTTTAATATTATTTTTAAGACGATTTTAAGTTTTGCGGCGCCTTATTTACAACTTTTTTCTAATTTAATATTCTTTTTGAGATATTAAAAAAAATGTATTTCTAAAATGAGCCAAAAAAATATTTTTTAATATTCTCAAGACGATTTTAAGTTTTGCAGCGCCCATTTTAAAACTCATTCCTAATTTAATATTCTTTTTGAGATATTAAAAAGAAAGTAATCCTAAAATGAGCCAACAAAATATTTTTTTTAAATATTATTTTGAAGACGATTTTTAGTTTTACCGCGTTATTTAAAACTTATTCCTAATTTAATATTTATTTTGAAATATTAAAAAAAAGTAATCTTAAAATGAGCCAAAAAAATATTTTTTAAATATTATTTTCAAGACGATTTTAAGTTTTGCCGCGCCTTATTTATAACTCATTCCTAATTTAATATTCTTTATGAGATATTAAAAAATAAGAATTTCTAAAATAAGCCAGAAAAATATTTTTCAAGCAGTTTTAAATTCTGCGCGGCTTATAGAAAGCTTGAAAATTAATAATTTAATATTATTTTTAAGAGACGTCATTTTAATTTATTCTTAAAAACTTTAAAATTAACTATGCCAAGCCTTTTAAAAAAACCTTAAGAAGTTTGCAGCAACTGAATAGTTTTAGAAAAACGCTTAATTAAACTTCATTAAATTAAAAAATATATATGCAAATATTCCATTAGAATTCTAAAAATTTATATAATTATAATAGCGACCAAGCTAGAAAGCACTTAACTGTGATAGCAAACACATTTTAAAAATATTTAATAATTATTAAACAAAAAAAATTATTAAAAAAAAATGCTTTAAGTAGTTATTTTAAATATAAAAAACTGCAGGCTTTAGGCCTTAAGACCAAACTTTGTTAATAAAAAAAAATATTAAGCAATTGCAAAAATATTATATAATGAAAATAGCAAAACTTTAAGCAAAAAAAAGAACCCTATATTTATATAAATATAGATTAAAAAAATCAAAAACTTTTTGAATAGCAATGCAAAACAATTTTAGCTGCTTACAAATTTTTAATGCAAAATGTTTATAAATGCTTTATTGATGTTGTATCTATTATTATTATTATTATTATTATATATTATATACTAGTTTAGTACATATATGTTAGCATATAGTAGTGTTTTATGTATGTATGTTTGTGTTTCCATTTGATGTGCTTTTTGTTGTGGCACGCAAATTAAAATGTTTTTAAATTCCAAAAGCAAGTTTTTATTTTTTGAGTTATGTGCTTCAAAGAAATGTGTGAGAAAAAAATAAAAAAAAATAAATAGAAAATATTAAACACACACACGCACACACACACACAGAGTTACTCTTACAATTACACAAACACAAACACATTGATTGCGCTTGCATTAAGCATACGCAGTGTGCACCATGTGCTAAGAGCAATTGAGAGCACTTTAAAGCACTTGGTAAACAACACACACAGATACTCACGCACACACATACTTATACACACACACATAGATACACTCACACGCTCTCACAGCCATACAAACACACACTTAGCTACATAGTTAAATGTTGTGCAAATTGAATTGAAAGGTAAAGTACTTAACTTAAAATGCCTAATGTTGTCTTTTTTTCTCTTGTTCTCCCTTTTTATCTTTCTCTCCTCTTTCCATTTCTTTCTATGGTTTTATATATATATACTTTGTGATCTATGTTTCGCTGTCATTTTTTTACCATTTTGACCTAAAGATATGCAAAATGGTTGGGACAGCATTGAGCTTATACCGAATATAATACTTAATCCTGGTTTCAGTGAATCCGATGCAGCGCCGCCATGTCCTCGTGCTATTATTTTTGGTCATCATATGCAGGTGGCACCTGGCTGCATTAATAATAATAATGACGATGATATGCCTGACGAGGAGGATGACGAATTCGATGAGGACTATGAGGAGGAGCATGAACCGACTATGGAGAGATTTAAGCGTAAAGTTTCGGTATTTTTTACAGGTCCCACCATTAAACGTATTTGAAAGTACAAAGTGCAATTTAATGGTTACCATATTAACTCATACTATTTACATAAACATTTATTGTTGTTACCTGAGCTTATGTTTCCGGCTATATATTCATTTTTGGTACCTATGTAATACTCTTAAGTATATACTGGATTTTTTATATAGCAGCTTGTACGAGTGGCCGAAGATTTAAGCAAATTGTAGACAAACGAATCTTTGAAAGAAACTAATTTCAGAATCTTTAGGTATTTGTGAGTTTTATTCAAGTTCGACAAAACTTCAGAACGTAACTTTCTTAAAATAGAAGAGTAGGACTGCATATTATTAAGCTCACTTACAAATGCCTAATCTGAGGTATGATACAATAAAATTACAAATAATTCTATGTATAAAGGATCTCTAGAGGGTTTAACAGAACAGTTGAAGAAATCCGGGAGGTACAAGAAATGTCAAAAAAGGTCCTCTGTCTAATTAATGCTATTAAGTGGGCGAACTAAATTACTTTACTACTACTACTACGAATTCTGGACTCCTAAGTGGAGCACAGACCCTCTCGGCGATTGCCACCTTGCCTTATTAGGGGCGATGAATCAAAGAGCGATGCCGGCGGTACCAAAGCTATCGGTAGGGCCACCCTTGCCGGTACGGTCGAGGAAGAGTCCTGAAGCTAAGAGCAGTCCACAACAAACCCTGATGCCTTTTTGACAGCCAAATTGCCATCAGGTAAGCGTCTGTTTCCCCCTATCAGTGGCGGCTTCTAACTAAATAATCTTTGAACCCATCACTTATTGATTCTCATAAAAGATGCCAGAATAACATGAAAAAAAAAACAATAATGGGAACATGTCTCCAATGGGTACCCAACAATTATTGGTCAATCCCCTTGCTACGGCAGCCAGGACAGAGAATTTGGAGGTGTTAATTTCACGTTATAACGACAACACGATAAATGTTACCAACAAAATTACTTTAATCTGAAAAAACTCTACAGATTAGACTCCGCCTTATAACAAGATGTTGGCAATCCCTACTAGGGTCAGCAACGCTATATATATGACCCAGGCAAATGACCACACAGACTAAGTATTAAATTTCTCCAAGAGATACAAAGTCGTTTTCCCATTGAGAGAGGAATGCAATGCTAACCCAGTTTGGTTACAGGACGACTCGCAAAAATGCTATACGGATGCTTCCAAAACGCTTCACGCCGCCGCAGCAGGAACAGTGGACTCCAGAGAACTCAAATCAATTACGCTAAGCACTGACACCACAATTTTCCATGCGGAACTGTACGCCATAATTGAAACCATGGAAATCCTATCCAAAAGAGTACTCAAGAGAGTTAAGATTAAATTACTTTCAGACAGTCAATCAGTCCTCCAAGCATTAAAGAGCTGCACAGTCACTTAAAGTCCTTTGCACTTAATCAACTGGCCTCCCACAATCATGAAGGCAATAAAAAGGCGGACCTTTACGCCAAAAAGAGGGCGGAAAAGCCATTTATAGGCCCTAAACCCATGTTGGCTTTAACAAAAACAATATAAATGAAAGCAACAAAAAATCATTAGGCAGAACGAGAATGTGACACTGGTTCCGGTTGTCATATCTTCTGAGCACTCTGGCCAGGGTACAATCTAAAGCAAAAATACCAAGCTACTGTGATTTAAAGAACAGGAGCGGCTTGTGTGACTTTAGTTATATTGGAGCACTGAACTGCTGGACGAAAGGATGTACATTTAGCATTACAAGCTTGTTCATAGCTGTGGAGATAAAAAGGAAATAGAAGACGTAAAAATGTACCCGATTCTCCTAGTTCCAACGCTCTACGACCAGTAATCTCTTACCTGGTTTACCTTAAGTCGGTATAGCTTGGAATTAAGTTCCGTATATACTAATAAAATTTAAATTCGGGATAGCCTCAAAGTTGCGGCTAACTTAAAATAAAGACAGAACGATCTACTGAATGGTAGTCCATACCTTCATGGAAACCTAGCTAGCTGCTGTCATACTTAGGCTTGGAGCTACCTAAATAAAGTCGAATAGAGGACTCCTGATCAAGAGGATCAGGATGGTCAACGACGTCAGCGAGTCCCGCCTCTGCGATGGAAAGATCAGGCAACGGAGGATCTTTGTGGCCTGGGGATTGCCAATTGGCCCCAGCAAGTACAAGACAGAAACCGCTGGCGTAGGATAATTTCCGCGGCCAAGACCGATACTGGTTGTAATGGCCACAATAGTAGTAGAAGACTCAGATTCTCTTCTCTTTCAGATATTGCTGAGCCCTGCAATATTCGATTCTAGTGCATATTGAAGCCTCTTTTGAAAGTCCTACTTCTTAAAATATAGATCTGTCTTGTTATCATAGACGATTCAAAAATCCGGACAATAGTCCCTCAATAGCGTCGCAACAAACCAAATGATTCCATTCCCAATTGTGCTTAAATCTTCTACTCGCCAATATTCAAATTCGTGCAGCCTACTAGAACTTGGGTATACTATATAATATAGGTGGGTCATAGTTTCAGTTCGGTTTCATTTGACCACATCCAAAATGCAAGAGCCAGCTAATGTTAAATGTTATGGCTTTGAACGCTTCAAATACAAAATTTTTAATATTTAATGTTGCTAGATTTAAATGTTTAACTAAACTTGAAGATGATGAACATGCCTACACAATTTATTTATTAGTGATATTTTTATTTATAACTTAAAAAAAAATATTATAATTTCGGTAATCCGAAATTGGCTTAACCATGCAGAGCTAATTGCGCTTAAAGATGTCAAAACCGCAAAAAGGATTTGGAGTATTTTTTTTGGAAAGCTGCATTAACTCCAAAGAGCTTGTTCTTGAACTAAATTTTTTTTTCAGAGCCTCGTTATTTTTATAGGCGATGGAGTTCATTTTTCAAAAAGCCACGACCGCGAAAAATTTTAATTGCAGAGATATAACCCACAGGCCATACAGTATGAGAGCTCTTAAATTTGCAAGGAAAATCCTGTCATGTTAAGCATTAGGAGAGTATTTTTATAAAATCCGCAAGATACTGTCCATCACAAAGTTGAAGGAGATAGCAATGCCTTCTCTGAAACCTCCAGCGGAGAGGTTCTTTCCTACCTTAATGGAGCTTTGTCTAAAACTCAACGTTTTCTGCACAACTTCTATAGATACCCAAACTCAGACAATGTAGAAGATGCGCAATCTTTTAAAGGGCTATTAAGGCTGATTTATGGCATTCCTGTGTCTAACTAGGTCTAACGGATAAGACCCGATCAGTGACCTTGCTTTCACATAGTAAGCCCAGAGGATCTTATAGGCGATAGAATAAGGACTGATACCTGAATAGTTGCCACCTTCTGTGGGGTAATCCTTGAGAGCAGACAGAGCACACGGAGCACACTATAATATCAATCCTCGGAGAATAGAGATGTTACATTCAGCCTAGCAATCTACCTACCCCACTTTATATGAGCCTCTTGGTGGCAACCCAGATTTCGTCATAGCTAGGCGCCGGCATATCAACGCCGTATGGTGGGTACGTTTGTTCCGGTGCTAGCTTTGATGACCGATACCATCAATCGACAGTAAGCCGGAGAAGTGTCACCACCATAATCATAGCTCCTTCCGCTGGTCCATAACCACCACATTTCCCTCACCATTTACACGCAGATGCCTTACTCGTCACGTCTGCAAAGGCGCCCTTCTTGATTCCCCATCTACCGAGTGACTATCGCACAGATCTGCAAAGTCCAAATCCAGGACACTCTCAGCGACGCTGCGCCTGAAATGGGAAATATGCGAAGTTATTATATTTTTTTATTATTATTTTGTATATAATTTCTAATATTACTTCTTAAATTTTAAATGAAACTTAATTTTTTGTAATATTTTTTTTTATAGTTGAGTTAATATCCCTAAATATTAAATGCGCTTAAGTTTACATTATATTATATATTATTACATAAACAAAAATTCATTTAAGTTTTAATAAATTTTAAATTAAAATATTTATATAATTATAAATTGGAAATTTGTTAGTAGCCAGAGCATTATAGGCTGAATATTTTATTTTATATATTATTTATTATTTTGTGTTTAAATCACCATTTTAATTTTTTAAATATATTTTTCATTTAATACAACATTTTGTATAAATTTATGAATTTTAAATAAACATTTTTCTAAAATATTAAATGAAGCTTTCGTTATTTTTTTTCTATTATTTTTTTGTAAAGTGTAGGTTGTCCAATATAGGAAAGTAAAAACTTAAATTAAAAGCTTAATAATGGACAACGGATGACACTTATCTATAAAAAATTACATCCGATAAATGTTCAGCAAGACAGGCTTTTCAGACATCGATGGTAAACATTTTCGATGAAATTCTCCATTTATATTATTTAAAATATGCTGAAAAATATAAAAAAGAAAAAAAAAAAGTACCACAGATTCAAAGCAATGCATCTTCTCATCCAAAAAAAAAAATGTTTTAAAAAATTAATGTCAAAAAATTTTTCTTTCACGCTCACCAAACCAGCTGAACTACCAGGCGAACAGAAATGCCTCAAACCCAGCAAGCAACTTTAAATTAGCAACTAAAAGTATGCAACGTTTTTTTCTTAGCGGATCTTGGCCTTGTTATTTTACAAAAGTGTAGCATACTTTTAGTGCTAAATTTAGAAAAAAATTGTATTCTACAGCCGCTTGCTCATAATTTCTGTTCGCCTGGTAGTTTAGCTGGTTTGGTGAGCACGAATAGAAAAATTTTTGTCAAAATTTTAACCAGATCAATTTGATAAATATCTCAAAGCCCAGAAAACTGAAATTCAAAATGTTTTTGGTTTCAAAATAAAAAAAATTGATAAAGTTATATTCGATTTTTTTGTTTATTGAAAAAATTTCAAATATAAATAGATTAATTGCTGTATAATACAATAGCTTTTATTTATTTCTATATTATTAGTTGTACAATTTCAAACATAAACATATTCATTTCTATTATATTTTATTAAAATTATTTTAAATTCTTTTATTTTAATATTCTTTTTATCTTATTGATTTTGTGCTATTTATTACAAATTTAATTATTTTTTATGAAATAGGATTTTCTAAGTTCTTTATAGCCGAACCATCCCTCGGCCTGGTTGTAGCCTTTCCGTTTATTATATAATATCATAGATATCGGACTCCTCCGAGTGCAGGCTCTGTCTAGAAGACGATGAAACCACCAGACATATTCTCTGTGACTGCCCAGCGCTGGTATGGGACACAGCCTGTCACATGGGATAGGACACATGAAAGCATATCCCGTCCATCTCAGGTCAATACCAACAAAAGACCTACCGCTATTCATGCGAACAGCGGAAAGTCTTTTGCTTTAACTTAAGGGTATGGTACAAAAGACCTTTTGGTAGCAGTGCCCCACCTCTCTGTGAGGAACCCTTTTTCGGGAAAAAAATTATATCATAAACATATATAAAACTAAATTATTAAAACTCTTTCTTAGTGTTTTAATGGGTTTGGCATTCCTAAGGGTGTATACTGGCTGGGTACCTCGGTGCCTCCTAAATCTTTCATTGCAACTGCTAGTGTGCTTCATTTTGAAGGTCACCTGCCTATAGCCTGAAGACTTGTTGAAAGGACGACTTTTTGCGTTCCACTTGCATCCACTCATGAGGCATGGTGTCCTGGTGTACTATGTTGCTGCCACAACCCATTTGTACATAGCCCTCTTGCACCTTAATGCCCTTTCAAAGAAATTTTCAAAAACTTCCATTAAGATTGTGTCCTAGAAAGAAAAGAGAAAATAAATACTTGAAAGAGTTTTCTAGCGATTTCTTATTTCTAAATGGCAACCATGACTTACCCAAGATATGTAAACAAAGTATATCAAATTTGAATCAGCTCCTTAAGTTCACGACGAAAACGATTTAAAAATTATTATTTCATGAGGCATAGTATCCTGTTCTGAAGCTGCAACTGCATGGCGTACCTCCATGTTGCTGGAACAAACATGTCCTAAAATGAGAAAAGAAATACTTGAAAAGGTTTTCTACCGATTCTGAAAATTTTCTTATTTCGAACTTACAACCATGACTTACCAAAGAGATGTAAACAAAGTTTACCAAATTCGAAACAGTTCCTTAAATTCACGACGAAATCGATCTGAAAATTGATATTTTTATCGAAAGAATCGTCTATGAAGAAGTAAAAATAATCCAATTGTCAACGTAAGTTCTTCAACCTTCGATTGATAGAACATTACCCTGTGGTTCTCCAGATAGCATTGTCCTTCCTTTAAATAACTAATCTTTAATATTTATCTCGTTTTTAAAGTTTTCGTATATCCAAATTAATAAAATATTTCCCAAACTTATATAAATATATACCTAAAAAAAATTAAACTTAAGGCAATCTGCTCTGCCGCCTGATTACAACACAAACACATACAAATTTATGCATTATATTAAATAAATTATAAAAAAAAAACAATTATTGCTGTGATAAAAAATTCAATTGAAGAACGTTGTAAGGAAATATAAAAAAGAAAATAAGCTAAAGTTACATATTTGAGTTAAGTAACTAGTATTCTTATTCAAAACACTGTATAGTACTTAAAAATAAAAAAAATAAACTAAAAAAACTACATAAATTTGCTGAAACTCATCACTTTTTATGAAAATCTTTTTAATAATGTTAAAAAAAACAAGCAAAATTGAATTTTGAGTAGAGTTTTTTGTTGTATGAACTGTAAGCATTATTAAGCAGGATCATTATAAACTATATTTAGCAAATGTTTAAAAAATGCTTTGTTTTTGAGATTTTCTAAGCATGCCTGTATATTGTTTTATTTAATTAGATAAAAAGTTTAAGAAAAATATTATACTAGCAACAACTGTGAAACAATTTTATAATTGAGCAAATATTTTGCACAGTAGCACGCACCAATAAATTATAAATAAAATTTAAAATTGATAATCAATTAATAAATATATATACACATATAACTATATATAAATATTAATTTAAAATAATTAAAATGCATATAAAAACATTTTATAAATATTTTTCAATTATAATTGAGAATGAACAATGCTTTAGCGCTTGAGTTTGACCCAAAAGCTAGTTAAATATATTTTTAGTGGTTTTATTATTTAAAAAAATTTGCCTATTTTATAGCCAATTAAAAACATAAACAAAATTCAAATATTGCTTCCACACAAACACAATTAAACTGTAAGCTAAAAAAAATGCAACAATTCAATTGTTAAAAAATTAAAACACAATTAAGCATAAACAAAGTGAAATCAAAATTAATTTAAAATTAACTTCAAACTTACAAATATATAAATTAAAAGAAAATATATAAAATACTACACACATACTTGTATGTATATTTATTATATATAGTATATACACACACAGACAGTAAATGTAAATTAAGAAAGACTGTAGCTAACTTGTAAGAAATTTGGCCTGATTTCTGCGCTTTTATAAATGGGTAATTTTTGTTTTTAAAACTTTGCACCCATGCTCATGTTAAATGTTAACAAAAAAAACAAATATATAATGTACAATAAACAATATTAATAGTTGTACTATAATTAACTTCTGCAAAATTGCGCGCCTTATGGTGAAAAATAAACCAAATGCGAAACCAAGTGTTGTTATACCATATAGTATGCAAAATAAACTTTTTAAATGTTAAAACAAAGCCATTGCACAGATAAGATATAAAATTTGTTTAGGAGCGTTTACCGAAATCCTAAACTAACCTAAAACTTATGCATAATCTCTCTCTAAAACACAATACTCTATATACTTACACTTTAACGCTGCGCTCTGACTTTAGATACTAAACAAATTTCAAGCTTTTAGGCTTTTTGTAAAATGATAATAAAACTTAAGATAAAAACAGCAAAAAGGCCTAGTGGACAAGAGAACAGCATACACTAACAATGAAATAAATTTAAGTTTACAAAAATTTTAAAAGTTGTTTTGCTTAAGGTAGAAGTTTTTTAAAGGTAAGTAATTATAGCTCATTTTGTTTAATATAATTTTAAATTTATTTTCACTTTTAGCTTATTTTCAAACAATTGCTTATATACATACACATATACTCACGCATATATGTGTACATAGTTTTATTTATTGACCTTAATTTTGCTGAGGCTTCGATGACTCGTCTCTGCTGCACTTTATGTACTATTTTAGTAGGTATTTTTTTGTACAACTAATAAAAAGCTTAGCTTAAACTTAACACACATAAAAAGTATTTAGTCCAAAAAATATCTAAACATGCTACTTAACTTATACACGTAAACAAGTACATATACTATACTTGTCCATAAAAGTGTTACTACTATTAATAATATTAAAAAAAAAAACAAGGGAATGCATAGGCGCATAAATTACAATATTACAATGTAAAATAAAACTTTTGTTTGTCAGTGTAGACACTAGCTTGACATAGAAACGACAGTAGCATTAACTAATTAATAATGCTAATAGCTGCTAAAGGTTTGATTTAAATGCTATGCATGTACTTATTATGCCTCTGCTGCTTGAGCTTTGTTTAAACATTTGGTGACAAATTTCCAAGAAGACTTAAACATCTGGAGCTATAACTAAGATACACGCATTAGCGCGCAGGCTTTTAGCAATATACTAAACGTAACTATAAGCGTTAGACTGCACGCTCCTTGCTCCTTTTTGTTTGCTACATGAAGTGCTCAAGCTCATATGGACATTTCTGGCATTTTGTTGTGCTTTAAATTGATCTGTACGCTTTGGGAGAACATCTTTATAATGCCATAGTTGTCATTAGCATAAACTTTTAAGAAGCTTGGCACATTCTTATGCAGCAGTTCATGACAAAACTGTGGATATTTGCGATAAGCGGGCTGCTTATCATCCCATATGGATAGTATATCACAATCGTCACTAAAAGCAAAAGAAATTAATAGCAACAACAATGCTCGTTATCAAAATTATGTACACTTACCGCACTTCATTGGTGCATTCCTCAAGTGATATGATTAAATATTGAATTTTCAATTGAGAGCACTGATTATATATATCGGAAGATTGCTGTCTGCTATATATTGAATAAACATGCTCCGTGCGCTCACTAAAGAAATATATAACAACATATTGTCAGTAAATAGTTATTCAGTGTATTAGTAAGCAGCTATACTAACGCAATTTGACGCATTTCGAGATGCGCATGATTCACAATCGGCCTTCTGGTGGTCAGGTGCACGGTGCCAATAATCTCAACGGGGCCTGCAAATAAAATATATACAAAATTATTTACCTATACAATTAATACATCATTACTATTTCTGAGTTGTGTACTATTTACCTGCAAACACTGCATCGCGTTCTGTATTTAATTTAATCCATTCCAGCATGCTATCCAAGTCATCGGAATTTTGTTGATGCCGTGTGGGAAAGTACTCCTCATGTATATTCTGTAAATAGTCATCAACATTACATATAACTGGCTATGTCATATACTTATATCTGTACTTACCACCATGCCCGGATCAAACATGCTTAGTAAAAACACAGCCAGGGAAACTGACCAGAATATGTTGCGCTGCCGATGATACCAGACTTTGGAACATACGGTGGGCGCAATCACACAACCTTGAGTAAAGCTCAAAAAGAACAACTTGCGCACGGTCAAACCAATAAGCGTAAACACAATCATCTGCATAAAGCTATACATATAGTGCAAATTTAGAATTTGTGCATTCGCCGTGGGCATGGCAGACGACTCATCATCATCGTTTGCAGCTCCTGTATATTGACAGCGACGCGTACTTGACTGGCGGCGTTTGCAATTGTCATTGTCACCAGCTGGTGGGTCTTCGGGGTTGGTGGTTTCGCTTTGCGCTTTGGACGGCAACGTTTCATCAGTTTCGGCTTCACAATTCTCATCTGGTGTATTTGCTAACAGTTCCTCATCTTGTTCTAGCTCCTTGTCATGCTTCTTCTGTGCTTGTTTTTGCAGCTGTGCTGTTTCTTTGGTTTGATTTGGCTTAGCCGCTGCTTCTTGTTCAGCTTGACTGGCCTTGCGTTGCTTATCGCTATTGCGATGGATTTGTGCTTTAAGCCGCTTAATATCCTCCATGAATTCGTCACGTTTTTGTGGTTGCTCCCGCTGCAGTTTGGCTTTTTCACGCTTGTAACGTTCATAATCATACTGACAGCGTTCGAGCATTTGAAAACATTTTTGCAGCTGTTGCTCTGTTTCTTTATTGGACATGGCGCTCATTGACACATGATGCTCTTCAAGAAAGTCCTCCAGCACATATTTACTTGCACGCTCCCGCTGCTCCTGTGTAGTAGCTGCAGGCACATGACTCTTGCGCCATTTGCGAAAGAACATAGCCAACATGACAACGCCGTACATACAGTAGGGTTTCACAATCAGCGTCTTCACCAATTGCCACAGCTCGGACCAGGCTATGCGTGCGTATAGTGGATTGCAAGCCGAAAGATTAGTCACAAAATTTACCTTGCCCTGAAGCATCCAGTGAGCCCAGAGATCGCAGTAGTGTATATAGGTACTATCCTGAAGGCTTAGCACACCGGATTTACCAAGCAAACTTAGCACTTTTCCTTGCATGCTACTGGCCAACAGCAAGGCCAGTAATATAAACTTAAGTGAGAAATAGTCACCCTGCAATGGATCGTTGTTGGCGCAGCGACGGCTGCGCACCTGGCGTGCTACTATTATAAGGAAGAGGCTGAGCGAGACACTTAGCTGCCAGGTAAACAGCATTTGAGTGTTGCCATGTGAGATCACAAAGGCAATTGCATTGCCCAGCAGATGTGAAAGCGAGTAGTCCATGGCAAAGGCATTGGCAAGGCTAGCAGGCATGGAGCTGAAGTTCCAAGAGGTCATAACGATCAGTATTTGTGTAGTAAATATAACTGTGGAGAATTGCCAGGAGAGCAACGCAAAGGCAGTAAAACATGACATGCTAAAGATCTGGAAAGAGCCTAAGCTTTAGAAGCGGCATACTGCAAATGCAACAATAATGAAGGCAACTTACCATAAAACAACGTGAGGTATGACGTTTACGATGTATAACGCGTCCAATGCAAATGCAAAGATAGAACATTTGTAGGAATATAAAGGGAAATGCAAAGTTTTCGCGTGCCAAAGGACGTTCATAGATCTTGGCGGCAAATGAATGAAACATCAAGTACGAAATGACACCGTAAATGCCACCAAACACATTTTCGCTTAGCAGTGTGCCATAGAGGTAGAGTACAAGCAATGTCAGGCCACCCATTATCCAAACAAATTCGAAATAAAAGTGCATAGGCTGCAAGATGGGGTTGTAGCTGTTGCGCACCAGATGGAAGAAAAAGCTGTAAAATAACAAAATAAGCCACGTGAACAGGAGCAACTGCAGTACTATAATAAAGATGCACTTACGCCGCTACCAGCTCAGGCAAGACATAAAAACGCTGCAAAACATTAACGCTGTGCGGGTACTCAATGTCGGTGACGTTCTTTAACTGCTCATAGCCATACCAGAAGTCGGGTCCGTCCACTAATGTTTTGTAAAACGTATAATAGAGCGCATCCTCGCGGCGCAACATTGATTCACGCTCCAGTTGGTTAAGATGTTGTATATTGGTGCGTGATTCAAAAATAACGCGCACATGTTGCATGTACAGAAAAAAGAAGCCTGAGCCTAAAATAAAACATCATAATACATTAAACATGCAATTAAGCTTTGTCGGCAAACTGCAAACTTTACAACAACAAAACGCGTCCACTTACCAATTAGTGCATGTGATAGTATGACGTACAAGTTTGGCTCACGCATATTGCTGCAGTTTGGCTGCTTAATTATTGTCGTCTCCTTAAATTGGGGCACAGTTTAAGTTTACTAATTTATTAACCATTATTTATTTCACAATTTCGCTAGTGTTTGATAAAACTCTCGCTGCAAATGCAGACCAAAAAAACACAAAACAGCTGAGCACTTCGAGCTGGCCTTGCCATACGGCTAAAACAAAAAGAAGTGCTGACAAGCTGGCAACACTGGACATACGATTTATCGAATCGCGGCTGCTGGTTTGTGTTTTGTTCTTTTGGCTGCATTTTCAACAGGTTTTTTTTGCAACTCAAAGCGCATTTTATTAGAAAATTCCTATGTTGCCATGAATCGGTACGCGGTAAGCTCTTTGGTGGGCCAAGGTTCCTTTGGCTGCGTCTACAAGGCGTTGCGACGTGAAGATGATAAAGTTGTGGCCATTAAAGTTATTTCAAAGGTAGCTAACAAAAAAGTGCAGCAAAGTGCATAGAGGCGCATTATTGATTTTTTACATTTTGTGTTTTACAGCGTGGGCGCTCCAATAGAGAGCTGAAAAATCTGCGCAGAGAATGCGATATACAAGCGCGTCTTAAGCATCCACATGTCATTGAAATGATAGAATCTTTTGAATCCAAATTTGATTTGTTTGTGGTCACAGAGTTTGCTTTGATGGATTTGCATCGTTTTTTGTCCTTTAATGGTGCCATGCCTGAGGAACATGCTCGTCGTGTTATTTGTCATTTGGTCTCTGCGCTGTATTATTTGCACTCGAATCGCATATTACATCGCGATCTCAAGCCACAGAATGTGCTACTCGACAAGAACATGCATGCCAAGCTATGCGACTTTGGTCTGGCGCGCAACATGACTATGGGCACACATGTGTTGACCTCTATTAAAGGCACTCCGCTCTATATGGCACCTGAGCTGCTCGCCGAGCAGCCTTATGATCATCAAGCAGACATGTGGTCACTTGGCTGCATTGCATACGAGAGCGTGGCCTCGCAGCCACCATTCTGTGCTACTTCCATATTGCATCTGGTCAAGTTAATCAAATACGAGGAGGTCAAGTGGCCCAGCACCCTAAGTAGCGAGTGTCGCTCATTTTTGCAGGGTTTGCTGGAAAAAGATCCTAGCATGCGTATTTCTTGGACACAGCTGTTGTGCCATCCTTTTGTTGAGGGCAAATTATACATAGCCGAGGTACCAGCAGCACAAACATCACCTTTTATAAATCCACAAATCAAGGAGAATGCTAAAAAATCGCAACGACAAAGGTAAGCTTGTTGCCACGTTATGTTCATAAATTAATAATTGTGCTTCTTTAGCCCCTGTGAAACGGACTTAAAAGATGTGCTGGCAGCTTTAAAGCTCAGCGATGCCACCGGCTCTCAGTTAAACCTGACAACGTCCAGAGACAGCATCAATGCCATTGCGCCAAGCGACATTGAGCAACTGGAAACTGATGTTGAAGATAACATGAACCGTGTAACCGTACCTTTTGCAGATGCTTCCTTTAAAGAGCTACCAAATGTTGCTTTTATGGGTACGGCTGCACCGCTTATAAACTCACAAACTTGCTTTGTTAGCGGCAATACAAACATGATACTCAATCATTTGAACGACAATTTTGCAACGATCACGACGCCCACAGTAGACAACAGTGTGGCACAAAGTTTGGCCAAAAGTAAAGTAACCAAATTAAAGTTGGGAGTGAATTTAAAGCAGTCTCGCAGCAAGGACTTGGAAAAGCGTAAGCTTAGCCAAAATCTGGATAATTTTTCGCTACGTTTGGGTCAAATAATGGATGTAGAAACCCAGCGCAAGACAACAGATCAGCTTAACATCTTGGCGCAACAACAGTTGGAGAGAAAGCCAAAGGAACTACAAACAGCCCAGTCGCAGCCGCTGCTTAAGCAATCTATGCATTCCACCGACGAGAAGCAAAGCACCGAGTAAGTTAGCACTGCTAAACAAATGCTAACCAGTTTTAATATACATATGGATTATGTACAGCAATACGCCACCTTGTCTGCTACCTGGCTGGGACTCGTGCGATGAATCTCAAAGTCCACCCATTGAAAACGATGAATGGTTGGCATTTTTGCATCGTTCCATACAAGAGCTGCTCGATGGCGAATATGACTCGCTCAAGCAGCATAATTTGGTGCGTGTCTATGCATTTAACTGTTGCCCACTAATTACTAATGCTTTATGTGCTGTACAGGTTAGTATTATAGTTGCGCCGCTACGCAACTCCAAGGCCATACCAAAGGTGCTGCAGAGTGTGGCACAGCTTTTATCTCTACCCTTTGTTATGGGCGATCCCCACGATGTGCTCGATGTCATCAAAAGCGTCTATATTGATGTAAAGCTGGTGCCAAATCTTATGTACGCCTGCAAACTATTAGTTTCCCAACGGCAATTAAGTGACTCCACGGCCTCGCTGCCCGCCACACATTCCTTCTCTCAGTTGCCACGTGCTTTGCGCACCATTGCTGAACTCAGCGCCGAAGAAATCAGCACAGCTTGTATTCTGTACGAGCTTGTCTCTCATTTGGTGCACTTGCAGCAACAATTTCTTACACAATTTTGCGATGCTGTAGCCATACTGGCTGTCAACGAAATGTTTATTAACTTTTTGACGCATGGTAAGTGCTCCGCGTGGTAACTTTTGACATTGTTAGCTAATCCTTTGATTTTATGTTGCAGACTGTAAGAACAGTGATGCTGTGCGTTTGGCCAACTGTGTGTTGGCGCTATTTTGTTGCGTGCTACGCGAATTGCCTGAAAACGCTGAGCTTGTGGAGAGAATCATATTTAATCCTAAACTGCGTTTTGTCACTTTGTTGCAAAATCCCAATGAGCTTTTGCGACAACGTGCTTGCCAGCTGTTGCGTCTTTTGGCGCGTTTCAGCCTACGTGGCGTACAGTGCATTTGGTCGGCGGAACTAAAAAGCACGCTGGAGGATTTGGCTGCACAAAAGACATGTGCATCGCTAAGTAGAGAAGCTACGGGCACACTCGATGAGCTGCGCCAATTTAGCTTCTTTGTTGCCTAGCATAGGGACAACTTTTTTAGTAGTAGTCTTGTGTTTACTAATTTGTTGATGATAAAAGATATGAAAAAAAGAAAATATCGAAAGATAAAATGCGAGTAATATATTTTTAATTTAACTTGTACCGAGTTGCCAAACTGGTAAACCAATATCTCTCCTTTACTTTATATAATATCAGTGTTATATATATCAAAGTATATCAAGGTTTTGTGTAGAGCTGCGACCGTGGTGCCATAATGTTGTTTAAACCAAAGCTCTCCTTTACTATATATGTTATAATATCAGTATTATAGAATATCAACGTTTTGTGCAAAGCTGCGACCGTGGTGGGTGCCATATTGTTGTTTAAACCAATATCTCTCCTTTATAATATATAAAATATCACTATTATAGTATATCAACATTTTGTGTTAAGCTGATACCCCGTTGGCTTATTGTTGTTTAAATGAATATCTCTCCTTTACTAAATATAATATCAATATTATAATATATCAACGTTTTGTGCTGAGCTGTGACCGAGTTGCCATATTGTTGTTTAAATCAATATCTCTCCTTTACTATATATAATATCAGTATTATAGTATCTGAACGTTTTGTGTTTATTAAGTTATAAGCATACGGAAGAATATTTAATGATGTTGTTACAATTAACCAAATAAACCCTGTAGATTGCTTTGAAAATAGTCGATAAGATCGTTAAGATAAACGCCAAAGCGATCAATATTAAAAAAATCATTATCATTGCAATCCTGTTCATACATCTCATTCAGTTTTGAAATATCCTTGTCGGATAGGCCACGACGTTGGCCCAGTGAGGCATAGGGATCCTATAAAAGTTAATATTAGATGTTTATCTAAAGTTTATCTATATGTTTTAATGTTGAAATGTTATTGACAGCCACTAAAGTGTGCTATTAAATTGATGTATGCATGTATAATGACCATGTTTTGCTTTTTTGGGCGCATTTTAAACTTACCAGCGGCTCAATGGTGGGCTTGCCATTCTTGCTGAACGCCTTCCCGCTGTAGTGCATCACGCTCTGGTAGTCATACTCCACGCCAAAGTTTGTTATATGCGTGCGTGCATATTTATTGAAATTATGCGCGTGTCCATCAAGTATGTTTTCCCAATTAATTTTTACATACTCATCGCGTTCGGTGGCGCTTTGCTGATGATAAAAACCCAGCGCATGCAGCAGCTCGTGCACCACCACGCCATGTGTCACACACTTTGGCGTATTTAGATTGAGCACCTGGCCACCCTGGCGGCGACCCACACTGGACCAGCAGCCGGAGTAGTTGCCTTTGATGACTAGCCAATGCTTGTCGCCCTGTTCATAGGGGCGAAAGCGTATGCAGGTCTGCTTATGGTACTCCTTGAAAGCCTTTAGTATGGTCATTGTCTGATTGTGTGCTGTACAGCAGTTATTATAGTTTTGTTTTTTTTTTATTTTAAAGCTAACAGTCTACTCACAAAAATCTTGTGGATCAATATAGAAGGGCACCGTTGCCTCCGGCCAGGTCAGACGTTCATTAAGCAAACCATTGCGTATGAGCTCACGATGCAGCATTATGTCGCCCTCGAATAGACCGCAGTGTTCCCAAATATTGCTATCGCTATCCTCGGTCCAGTAATCAAAGGCGGGACCTGCAATGTGCAAGACGCACTAAAATATGTTTCACTTTCTCGTCTGCCCTTAGTTACCACATACTGTTGTGACGTCTGAGCATGAGCATGTTTGCGCCCCAGCGTGCTGGCGGCGGCACCGCCGGCTGCCAACGTGCTCTTGGTTTGGGCGTGGACGCGTCTGACGCTTCCGTAGACCAGATTAGGGCCAGGGCTGTCATGGCCACGCTTAACCAATGGCTTAAATAGACCGTTGCGCGCTTTGGCATTGTGTTGACAAAAGAAACATCGACCCGCGCTCGTTGTCGCTTTTATATCGCCAATCTTGGGTGCGTCGCAATCTGCATATATGGTCGGTACCTCTCTCTGTGCGTGAGAGTGAGTGCGGCAATTGAAAGTAATTGTTGGGGCCTATGCCGGTGGTTGTGGTTTCGGCGTCGTCTTTGTCGCATTTTCAATTTCAACGCCCACATGAGCTGACGCTAACGGATTTATTGTATATAATTCTTTAATCGGTACGCATATATTATAATACACTTGCCAAGGGAATATTAATTCGTTTATAGAGCTTATGCTTCTAAGACGCTTTGACTCATACTCGATATTTCTTTTTTCCCAGTCCATCACACACCAAGTTATATTTATTATGTAGTGATTTACTTTTATATCAATATTGGATTATAAGCTTTGGAATTTATCGGTTCATTGTCAATAAATACATATTTGAATAGACAACTTATTATTTTTCAACTTGTTCCACTAGAAGGTAAGCCAAGTTATATTTACTTTTATATCAATATTGGATTAGAAGCTTTCAAATTTATCGGCTATATATATAAATTCGAAAAAAAATATAAATATTTTTTTAAATGCCGCTGGTGTGGTGCTGGTCGTTAAATGGTTGGAACTACTGAGCAGGGTAAGCCAGTCGTGGGCCCAGTTAGGCCTGGTCAAAACAGCCTGAAGGCACTGCGTAAAAACCGAAGTTTATAATCCAAAAATATTTTTTTTCAGCATGTTCCACTATATGATAATCCAAATAACGTTCATTAAGATATGAACCTACCACGATGAACAAGAATGGCTCCAAATGTATTATAAATAGACTTCAATCAGATCTAATAAAAATAATTAACAACTATAAAAACATTCATACAGAAATTAAAATTAATATAGCTCTGTTTCTGTTTAAATGACTTGTGAATTGTAAACAAAAAAAAGTAAAATAGTATCAATAGGTGCGAGGTCAGCTTAATAAATAAGTTAATGAAGTGAATGTAACTCTGCCACGATCGAGCGATATCTATTTAAAGATCTCTTAGTTGGCATTGAAGCCAGTTGACCTCCTGGATATTCAGGAATGTAGAAGAAATGGCACTTCGTATGGCAGAGTCTGTAGACATTTGATTTTATGACGAATGATATACATCATATATATATATATATATGAATACTCGATTCCAAGTGCTAATCGCGTGGTGTACCTACCACGAGCATTAGCTTAGCCGTAGTCTCTAGCGCAAAATGTGTTGAATTGGACTTGGAATTAATGTCTCATTCATCTTTTTCTCCTGATATGGCTTTCATCAATTGTTTTTTCCATACAAACCGGAGGAAATACTTGGACGGTAAAGCCTTTGGTTCCAATATAGACTTTATTACCAAATCAAAGATCTTGTGACAATCTTTTACATCAATTTACAAATTTTACCATCACCGAATGAACCTTTAAAAATGGTTAGGCTAATTTTGGGTCAAGAAACACGAAAATTACATTAATTTTTTTTCTTAAGAGCCGTTTTTGAGGTTTTTTCGAAAATAATGTTTTTGGATACCGATTTCTGTTATTCGTGAAATAGAAATCAGGAATCTATGTTTTATTTAAAAAATTACAAGCCTATGGAACTTTGGTCCGACGGGATGGGAAATTGGGGATTTCCCCGGGACCGCAGTTTTTTCAGGGATCCGGTGTATTTATTTTTGTTTTGTCGGGATTCAATTTATAGGTGCCGGTACATTTTCCCCCTGGACCCTGATTATCACTCTACGACCCTTGGATATACTATATCACATTATATGACAGCAAATGTAAAGTACGGTAGTTAATTCGATTTAAGTTGTACCGTTTTTGTCCAATTTATGCAAATTGTTTTTTGGAAAATATCAATTTGTTGTTTTCTTCTGACAGTTACAGTATTGACTTATTCTCGTTTTATTTGCATTAAGCTAAGTATTCAAAACTATATTTAATTTTTTTAAATAAAATTATTATAAAAATCCGCCATGTTCTTTTATCTTTATTTTAGTTTACTTTAAAGAAGTTTTAATTGTAAAATTTGTTCATATAATTTCTATAGTTGTTTAGATTTAAATCAAAGACATATTTAGAAACGGTTAATAAAAAAAAAATCAAAGCTATGATTCTTAAAAATATGTAAGTTTGGAAACAGAATCAATAGGGAATAGGCTGCAAAGATATTTTTTTTGTCAATCTGGATTTTTAATACCCAGCACTTATAGTATAGGCATAAAGAGTATACTAGATTTGTACGACGTATGTATCATATGGAAAGAGGCATGAAACATCCCAAGTCCAAAACGCCAAATTGAATATCATTATCTTGGTTCAAGCCTCGTCTGCTTGTGTCAAAAATAAACAAAATCGGAAAAACGCAACAAAAGTTACACCCTCTATTACATAAATCAGCTATTTTTTTCTAATCTTTTATTTTGTTTTCATTGTAGCCGAATTTCTAATCCCCCTAGCAGTCAAGAATAAAGTAATTTAACCCCCCATAGCCTATAAGCTGCATCAATCTTTGACTATACCTAAAAGTTGTGAAAAAATAACTTAGAATCACCAATTTTGGTAAGTATATTCATGTGGGCTTAATGAATGATGAGACACCCATAACAAAATTAGAAAGGTTTGGCCTTCCAGCCTCCGCAATTGATTTACCGTGTTTTCTTCCACATCCCTTAACTTAATTATTTAAAACTTACCTTAAATACTTTAAATAACTTCTTTGACGTAATTTTTGATTCGCACCAAAATCGGTAAAAATTTACAAAACTTACACAAAAATCTAACTGGAAGGTTTACTATGCATTATTTCATTGAACTTCATTTTCATATCACAGAAATATACCCATAGTTATATAATATGAATTCAAAAATCACTCCTAGCGGAACTTAAAGCAGAGAAGGAATATGCGGAAATAAAAATTTTTCAAAAAAAATAGTATAGTGTATTTTGTACTGTCGGTCACCACCTTGACAGTGTCACTTTTTTGATAGAGTCTTCATAAAGTTGTACAAAAAGTGGGACTTGGATTTTTTATAGGATATTTTATGGTTCTTTCAATGCAATATCTTTATACATTGTGACAAGAAAGTTTCCGGAATTTCTAAATAAAACGCAAAATAGTTAATCTTCTTCAATATTCATTTTGTCTCCTTCTATATATGCCCCTTCTGAAGCAATAAACATATGCCAAGGCTTCTTCCAATCTTCGAAATATTTTTTATAGGCATTGGTCGGGATGGCGTTCAGCTCTCTCGTCACATTCTGTTTTATGGTCGGTACGGAGTCCAAACGGGTTTCCCGGAGTGGCTATTTTAGTTTTGGAAAGAGGAAAAAGTCACACGGGGCCAGATCTAGACTGTACGTTACCTTGTCGATGGTATTTATCGAGTGTTTTGCCTTAAATGCGTTTACAATCGTGGCTCGATAAGATGGCGCGTTATTGTCGTGCAAAATCCACGAATTGTTTGCCCACAATTCCGGCCGAATACGACGGACCCGTTCACGCAAACGCCTCGAAACAGTCGCATAATACTCCTTTTTTACCGTTTATTCCTCTGAAAAGTATTCACGATGCACCACGAATATCGAAAAAAAAAATTCCGGATATTTTGTCACAATTTATAATAGGTAACAAAATTTGGAAACGGAATTTCCGACTCTTGCAATTGTTCATTTATAAAAATATTACTAAAACAAATTACTTGTTAAGAAGTATCAAAGCTTATCGATGCTATGGAGAGTAGAATCTACTGAATATTATGCATAAAAGAAGTATATAGAAAAATTAAATTAAAAATTTAAAAACCCCCGAACTTAAGTAATTTTCATTTAAAAAGTGAAAAATAATAAAAGAAACTTAATGTTAAAGTACCTAAGAATCTATTAATAATTCTAAAAAAATACGTCGCGTTGGGGGACACGCGAGGGCAGACGTCGTTGACGGTCGTATCTTACATGCAAATTTTTTGAAGTAATTCTATGAAAGTTTTTGAAGTATTTTCTTAATTTTGTTTTTAAGTTAATCTTTGTTGCTTAATTAGACTATTTGTATTTAAATTGTTAGTTTAGGAGCGGTCCCCCAACGCGACGTATTTTTTTAGAATTATTAATAGATTCTTAGGTACTTTAACATTAAGTTTCTTTTATTATTTTTCACTTTTTAAATGAAAATTACTTAAGTTCGGGGGTTTTTTAAATTTTTAATTTAATTTTTTATTTCATACTTTTTATAGGTAGGTAAGGTTAAATTAGACGTTAGTATATTATAATATACGTACTATAATTTAGATTCTTGTTAAGGTATAGATTACATTTAAGGTCAAGCTCGTTTGCTTTTTTTTACGCATTCTCCCCACTTTCACTCCCCACAACTTTTAAACGGCTCGACCGATTTTCATCATGTCTAGGAACACTCGCACATAAGTCACCTTTAATACAAAAAAAATAAATTGAATTCACTGCATGCGTTCGGGAGTTACGATGCCACAGACAGACAGACAGTCAGACAGACAAATTTTAAGCCAATCGGACAAAGTTGATGTTTTTAACTTCAAATGGCCATAACTTCTAAACGAGAAGAGATAGAGCAAAAATAGCCTCAGATTCGAATCAGTGGCGTCGTCAGCTTCAATAGGACCAAATTTTAGGCCAATCGGACAAAGTTGATGCTTTTAACTTCAAATGGCCATAACTTCTGAACGAGAAGAGATAGAGCAAAAATAACCACATTTTCGAATCAGTGGCGTCGTCAGCTTCAATAGGACCAAATTTTAGGCCAATCGGACAAAGTTGATGCTTTTAACTTCAAATGGCCATAACTTCTAAACGAGAAGAGATAGAGCAAAAATAACCTCAGATTCGAATCAGTGGCGTCGTCAGCAACAATAGGACCAAATTTTAAGCCAATCGGACAAAGTTTATGTTTTTAACTTCAAATGGCCATTACTTCTAAGAGCAAAAATAACCTCAGATTCGAATCAGTGGCGTCGTCAGCTTCAATAGGATGAAATTTTAAGCCAATCGGACAAAGTTTATGTTTTTAACTTCAAATGGCCATAACTTCTAAACGCGAAGAGATAGAGCAAAAACGCGAAGGATAGAGCAAAAATAACCTCAGATTCGAATAAGTGGCGTCGTCAGCTTCAATAGGACCAAATTTTAAGCCAATCGGACAAAGTTTATGTTTTTAACTTCAAATGGCCATAACTTCTAAACGCGAAGAGATAGAGCAAAAACGCGAAGAGATAGAGAAAAAATAACCTCAGATTCGAATCAGTGGCGTCGTCAGCTTCAATAGGACCAAATTTTAAGCCAATCGGACAAAGTTTATGTTTTTAACTTCAAATGGCCATAACTTCTAAACGCGAAGAGATAGAGCAAAAAATAACCTCAGATTAGAATCAGTGGCGTCGTCAGCTTCAATAGGACCAAATTTTAAGCCAATCGGACAAAGTTTATGTTTTTAACTTCAAATGGCCATAACTTCTAAACGCGAAGAGATAGAGCAAAAACGCAAAGAGATAGAGAAAAAATAACCTCAGATTCGAATCAGTGGCGTCGTCAGCTTTAATAGGACCAAATTTTAAGCCAATCGGACAAAGTTTATGTTTTTAACTTCAAATGGCCATTACTTCTAAACGAGAAGAGATAGAGCAAAAATAACCTCAGATTCGAATCAGTGACGTCGTCAGCTACAATAGGACCAAATTTTAAGCCAATCGGACAAAGTTGATGTTTTTCTCCCCACTTTTACTCCCAACAACTTTTAAACGGCTCAACCGATTTTCACCAAACATGTCTAACAACACTCGCACATAAGTCACCTTTAATACAAAAAAACTAAATTGAAATCACTGCATGCGTTCGGGAGCTACGATGCCATAGACAGACAGACAAACAGACAAACAGACACGTCAAACTTATAACACCCCTCTTTTTGCGTCGGGGGTTAAAAAGGTATATCTTTAGAATAAAATATTAAAAATAGCACCGAGAGCTAAACCATTTTTGCTTATATGGATTTATAGCAAGTATAACAAAGAATATTTTGACTTCAGTAATAAAAAAATGATTATTTCGAAAAAAAAAACATTATTTTTAATGACAATGTGATACGATCTCCTTTTTTCGGCAAAAAAATTAGATTATAGCATGCTTTATACTTTATTCAAAAAAAATATTTGAAATTGGTACATTTATTTATTATTATATTATGTAACAGCATATCTAAATAGCAAAAATTCTCCTAGGGAGAACGTGGCTTGATCAGCAGAGGGATAGGAGTCCCTATCTCTTATGGTCTCCGAAATCTATATGAGGTTACGATTAGGCTTACATAAATTTTACAAGCCTAGTATATCCTGGACTCTATGGGTGGTGGGTAAAAAGTTGAGCTGAAATTCTGAAACACGTTTTCAGATATCGCAATGAAATAATAAGCAAGATCTGTATACAGATTTTCTCTGCATCTTATATTATAGTATCTGAGATACGTTTGTTTATAGGCATAATTTACCTAAAAAAAATAAAAAGTTGTTCTTTAAAAAATTATATATTTTAATGTGTCGAAAGTTTCATCAAATATTCTAATTCTTGTGAATTTTGAAACTGGAAATAATTTCTAGTTTTGTTTTAAACTGAAATGTACTATTTAAAAGATTTATATATAAATACAAGAACTGCCTGCTTCAAAATAAGTATTATCTCCATAGTGAGATATATTTTAAGAGGATATATAAAAGAATATTAAGTAAAGATGGCGTACGTTAAAGTAGGGCGTGGACGACTTTGGGATACCCGTTACCGTCACATTGCAATTGCTTAGGCATTTGATTTCCAAATTTGGTTGCGATATATTTTTTTTACCGATCGGCCATAGGGGTGCTATATAATATAGTCAAATAACTTTAAATAAATGTAGTGCAGTTCTTGGATGCTATAAAAAAACCTGGAAACGCCAAAATTGATACCATAGACTTATTAAGTAGATAGACCACTGGATAGTCTGGGCATTTAATTTTCGTAAATTTTAAACTTATAAGCCCCAACGAGCTGTGTATGTCAAAGCGTAAAATGGCTTTTAAACTTTGGCTTAAAACTTTTTGCCCAAGGTAAGTACAAAAAAAAAAAAACCAACGCTGGCAACATTTTTAGCGCCAAGAAAAAAAATTGGTATTTTTAATTATAAAATATAACAAAAATCAATGCAGTTGACAGCTAGATGGCGCCAGCAGCAGCAATGTTCTATTTTAGCACCAAAAAAATAATAGAAAGTGTGCAGCAGTTTATTTTGATAGAAACAACAAAGGAAAAGTTTATGCAAAAGCTTTACAAAAGAGCCTAAAAAATCGCCAAATTATTTGGGACCTCAACCACCCACTAGCATTACTTTGTTGAGGACTTATTTTTTTCACAGTATCGTTTTTTGCACTTTCAAACGCATTTTTAATGATTTTCACATTTACCAATAGCCTTTGTTACTGCTGGCGCCATCTAGCCATCAATTTGCTCACAAACACTGCGCATTTAGTTTGTTTTGGCAGTTTTTTTTAGCGATGCTGCGTATTGGCCTTCAAACAATAGGAAAATAATTGATGTCGAGGTAGTGTGAGCATGTCAAGGTTATGAAATTACATTTTAATAAATTGCATCCTGCGTAAAACTGGAAAAATTTAAAACGAATGCAAGCTTAGGTTAAGCCCTGTATGCATTGTGACAATAAAGTTTCCGGAACTCTTTTTTCTTCCATATTCGTGGTGTGGTGCATCATGAATATGTTCCAGCGGGGTAAACGGTCAATAAGGAGTATTATGCGACTGTTTTGAGGCGTTTGCGTGAACGGGTCCGTCGTATTCGGCCGGAGTTGTGGGCAGGCAATTCGTGGATTTTGCATGACGATAATGCGCCATCTCATCGAGCCAAGATTGTGAACGCATTGAAGGCAAAACACTCGAAAAATACCATAGACTAGGCACCGTACAGTCCAGATCTGGCCATGTGTGACCTTTTTCCTCTTTCCAAAATTAAAATTGTCAATCCGGGGAACCTGATTTGACTCCATACCGACCATAAAACAGAATGCGACAAGAGAGCTGAACGCCATCCCCATCAAAGCCTATACATATTTTTCGAACATTGGAAGAAACCTTGGCATGTGTGTATTGCTTCAGAATGGGCATATTTTGAAGGAGGCAAAATAAATATTGAAGAAGGTTAACTATTTTGCGTTTTATTTAGAAATTCCGCAAACTTTTTTGTCCGCTGGGAGTCAAGGATAGCATAAGAAGACGAATCTTCTATATTTATGGTGCGATTACAATAAATTTCTTTAACCACGAATGAACACTGTGGAAATGAAGGGAAATTACAGTGTATACTACATTCGGGATGTCCCTACTATAGTTATCCCACTTGTTTGATTTCTTTTCATTATTCGCTCCCTCACTCCCTCTCTCCATCTCTCTCTCGATCGCCTACTTTTGGCGCCATTTTGACTGTTGCAATACTTAAATTTATTTTAATTTACTGTTTTTGTTTTTATTTTTACGACTTTTGATCATTTTGTATGTAGCATTTAACTGGGATCTGGGCAACTGGGTTATCAGCGGCTACAGTGCTCGCATATGAATATAGCACAGTGACAGGCGTTATATACATACTCTATATATGTATATATTGTGCTCTTGTCGATTTTAGCCACTTTATGTCCCGCCTCTGTTGGCTTTTAAGTGCGGCTCGAATCGTCGTCATCGCCGTCGTCGGACGATGTCTTGAAAACCAAATCAATCGTCAGTTGTCAGTTGGCGGTTTGAGAGTTCTTTGAACCAGCCTGATCGCTTGATTGAACCAAATGATTGCTGGATTGTTTATTTGTTTGGGTAAGCAATCAGTGCAAGACGTGGAGTTGAGTTGGCGCTACAAAAGCGACCACAAACAAGTTCTCCCTTTCTCTGACCCAGACCCAGACCGCAGCACAGTGAGTAGGTCAGTGTAGACAAACTGGGGCAATGTATACAATGTTTCCATGCTGTGTGACGCCCACTGTTATCCGCCCGCCTAGTGGCAGTGACCCCCAGTTACAATATTGTGGCATATTGTAAGAGAGTCTCAGTCTGCTCTGGCAGTTGCAGATGTAAAATAATTATTTGGGATAGTGAAAATCTGAGCAGAGATGTAGCTTACCAATTTTTAGGTAACCGGCTTAGTAGGATAACAAAAAAGACTACAGATCTTGGACTGAGTAATTTAAGACCTATACGCAGCGTAGAATTTAAGGATGAAATACTAGAAGATATCTAGAGCTAAAAATGAGAAATTGGTAGCACGCAAAAACGAAAACGTAGGAAATTTATTCGTTTTAGTCTTTTGTGTAATATATATAATTACATTAAATTTAGAATGATGATCTTGATCTTAAAGTCTTTGAGAAGCTTCTGTTGTCCAATCTACTTGGCAATTGATGATGATGAGTGCCTTCTTTCTCCCTACACTTATTAAATTCTTGTATTTGGGAAAGATTCGAAAGTTCTCTAAAGTATCCATTTATTATAATGTCCTATAACCTCCATGGGACCGATGGTTAAAATTTCATCAGCAAATTTGCCACTCAAAAGTTTTTGAAATCAACTAAGCACTATGCCAAATTGAATCGAAATCGTATTACTTTCTATACTTTACGGAACTTATAAGTAATATAAGCAGTTGTGCACCAAAAAATAAATTTTTTATTTCGAAGTTTCTTGCAAATACACCTAATTCTGTTTTTGCTCGAATTTGTTTTAATGCGATTTAAATTCTCGCGTTTTTTTTTGTTCTAAAGGCATAAATTTAAATAAAATAAAGGCATAAAGATACTTAAAAAAATTTTCGAATCCAAAATTAATTAGATTCAAATCGTAGTTGCCTTGTTTATTATGCCATATTTCTCAAGTCTACCTTTCGTCCAAAATAATCTAATAACCATTGCTTTTCGAGTCATTCTACATTCTTACAATAAGAATTGTTTTAGTAAAGCTTAAATATTTAAAATATTTGATCCTGCATTAATTTAAAAAAAAAAAACAACAATGAATAAACCATTTGTGAACCAACTAAACCATGGCATCGCAATGACCAGCCAGTTAAAGCAACTATTCGCACAGTATGAAGAAAAGAAGCGGCGTTTTAACAAGGCAGGGGAAGAATTGAACACTCTGCGCCAGCTCAAAGACGAAGCGGAGGATATACTGGCTGAAGGGCTTGCCGAGGATCACGTACAATATTTGATGACCTATCGGCTGCATGAACTTCCCGATGAGGAGCACATCAGAAAAATACATAAACGCTACATCGGACCCATAATAGAGGCGGAATACACTAAATTTGCGTCCAAGCTCGCTTTGGGAGAGGCTGTGCTCTCGCAGAAGCGTCTTATAGAGAGGACCATTGCTGAGATGAACAAGCAGCATGAAGCGGAAACTAAAGGAACCCCGCCAAAAAAGTCTCATCGCTAGATGGACTCGTATTTACCTGAACTACACTTTTCAATCTTACATATTCAAAACTTATAGTTGGGTAGGTGCCCATTTCCATTAATAGTTTTCTGTGCTGTTGGTTAATTAATAAAGAAAAAATTCATGTTAATCTACTTTAAATGTTTTATTTTTAGCATTTCAAACGGGTCGGCTGTATCCCCTTTTTCGTTCTCCTGTGATAGTTTTTTTTGGCAAGTTCAGAAGAAATTGATGCCCAACTTTTTCCACAGTCAATTTATTTGTAAGTCTTTCTAACTTGTGAGTTGGCGCCCGATTGGCGTAGGAGGTGGTACCCCTAGTTTCATTACTGGAAAAGTACTATCCACTCTGAAAATCCTTCTTTGCTTAGCCTAGCACTTGTAGTCACCAAGAACCAGATCTAGATCGAATACTTTTGTTCAATAAGGTTAGGAGCATATTGGGAACAACTTAAGGAAATCTTCGGAGTGTACATTTGCTAAGCTTCCTATACCCATTACCTTAATGTATAATAATTATTATTATATCATGAAACCGTTACATTCTATAAAACCTTTCTCAAAAAGACCCTGTACTATCTCCCTAGTTCGCACCAGATCCATTCTACCAGAGTTTTCTTGAATCGTTTGAATTATGATATCTATATTATCTACATATGCAAGCAATGGAACACCTTTTTTTAGAAATGATTACTTTTAGAAAGTTAAAGTATTGCGGAGAGCATCAACTTTTCAGGACCCTCTTTTACGTGTATAAATCAAGGCCACATCTCACCGAAATCGTTATCTCAAAAAACTATTATAGTATTACTTATAATCTCACACGGATCAGCCTTAAGGCCTTGTTGCTCTGGCTTTAAACTTTATATTTTAGAATTAAATTCTAATTTATAAATAAATAAAAAAAAAAGATTTACACCACTTCAAATCTTCGATATTTATAATCAAAATCAGTGTTATATTGTAAAAACTTAATTCGTTGAGAAGGTTATTTTAAGAAATGGGCCCACCAGCTGGCCGCGGCAGTCTCGTGATTTGACCCCTATAGATTATTTTCTTTGGAGACACGTCAAATACGGCACCAATTGCTCGAAAGTGTGCTCAAGAATTAACCTGACTAGAAGAGCATCCTCTTTGTAACTCACAGTCGTTGTGGTCACATGAACGAAATTATTTGTCTAATAAAACCATATTTGGGGTCATAACAATAACACTGTCCTACAGAATTGACAAAAATCAAAGAACTTTTCAAGTGACCTAGTGTACGTTGTAGGTCTTGACGAGTAGATCACGATAGTGTTTTCAAAATTGTCTAATACCCCCAAAATCGGAAGTTATTGCTTAAAAACCGTTTTTCGGGTACTGCGATCACTCCCACTATCACAACGTCGCCATTTTTCAACCGATTTTCGATTGCTTTACGGTTTTGGAAAGAAGAAGATTCAAGCTTTAAGATGATATACACTTGTTAATACTTTATACAAAGCAACTACGAGATTTTTTAAAAGTTATCTAAGATTTACACTCTTTTTTTTCGATTTTCACACTTTAAAGTCATTTTTATATAACATTTTGTTAAAACACCTTTACTTTTTTACATTTAATCTTAAATTAATATTAATTCCAAGTAAGAAAAGTCATGGTTTATTAAAATCGGTCGATAAATGCTTAAGTTACGACGCTTATTGTAAACAAGAAAATTCAATTTTCATCGACAAAAAAAAAGGTTTTAGATGGATAATTCGTTTGTTTATGAAGATATCGTAACCAAATTTGGTATAATACTTAAGAACTATAAAAGTTACAAGTGCCAAATTTGGTCGCAATATTTTAAAAAACAAACGAAATACAGCAAATTTAGTTAAAAAATCGATTTTTTGAAGACAATTACTATGGGAGCTACATGATATAGTCAACCGATTTCGTTGAAATTTGGCACATTGCTTAAGTGCTCTAAAAAATTTCAAAACGCCAAATTTTAACAAAATCGGTTGACTATATCATATAGCCCCCATAGTAATTGTCTTCCAAAAAATCGATTTTTTAACTAAATTTGCTGTATTTCGTTTGTTTTTTAAAATATTGCGACCAAATTTGGCACTTGTAACTTTTTTATAGTTCTTAAGCATTATACCAAATTTGGTTACGATATCTTCATAAACAAACGAATTATCCATCTAAAACCTTTTTTTTTGTCGATGAAAATTGAATTTTCTTGTTTACAATAAGCGTCGTAACTTAAGCATTTATCGACCGATTTTAATAAACCATGACTTTTCTTACTTGGAATTAATATTAATTTAAGATTAAATGTAAAAAAGTAAAGGTGTTTTAACAAAATGTTATATAAAAATGACTTTAAAGTGTGAAAATCGAAAAAAAAAGAGTGTAAATCTTAGATAACTTTTAAAAAATCTCGTAGTTGCTTTGTATAAAGTATTAAGTACATCATCTTAAAGCTTGAATCTTCTTCTTTCCAAACCGTAAAGCAATCGAAAATCGGTTGAAAAATGGCGACGTTGTGATAGTGGGAGTGATCGCAGTACCCGAAAAACGGTTTTTAAGCGATAACTTCCGATTTTGGGGGTGTTAGACAATTTTGAAAAACGCTATCGTGATCTACTCGTCAAGACCTACAACGTACACTAGGTCACTTGAAAAGTTCTTTTTCACTGTTGGACAGTGTAATTTTTCTATATTTTATTTAAGTTTAGAACCCCGAAGGCGTTACCGGTTACACCGACTGACCTCTGGGGGGACTCACAAATAGACTGCATTGTCCTTAGAGAAAAACACCGTTTACTAAGGTAAAAAGATGCTTTATAGATATAGATGCCCTTGTAAAGTCAACTTAAGGCCACGATTCAATGCCAAATCGAGAAATTCGACAGTACTCCTAAAAACAAAAAACGAACAACAAACAATTTCATTTGGATTCTTGTTTGCGTGCTATACAATTCCACATTTTTTGCAATATCCCCTCATATTTCCCTTACTCTTTTTTCAGTTCAGTTCTACACCATTCTATGGACATTTTTGACGACTATGCTACTCTGGCTACAAGGGAAATTTGCTTATGCAAGACATGAACCATCAAAACATGAATATCTCTTTATAAAAGACATTGAACATATACAAACTTGGCTTGAAAAAATAATTAAAAATATTTATCAATTACTTAATAGAGCCTGAAAACATCAAAGAATATTTAAAAATAATTGCACTTTTTTTCGATTTCAAATTTCATAAAAAATTCGTTTTGGTCAAACTGGTAGCAATAAACATGCTGTTTCAAACCGTCTCGATTTCTTTTTCAGAAGCACAGCCGATTATTTATTGTATTATTAAAAACGTACGGCTTAAAACAAGACTCTTTTTGCAAGAGGAATCAAAAGTTTAAGCATATAATATCATAACGCATAAATAACTTTTACAATGTTTTTTATAAAACCAACAAAATTTGTTCGTTTTTGTTTTTCGTATAATACACATAATTACATTAAATTTAGAAGGGCCCATTTTTTGATTAAATTTCATGTTCTCTTGATCTTAAAGTCTTCGAGAAGCGCCTTCTTGCCCCCTTTGCTTACGTTAACCTACACTTATTAAATTTTTGCATCTTCTATAAATAATACAGTCCTAACGGCAGATATCTTATCAAAATTAGAGACAGATTCGAAAGTTCTGTAAAGTATTTAAAGCATTTATTGTTATATCCTATTGCCCCCATGGGACCGATGGCTAAAATTTCATAAGCTAATTCGGCACTCAAAAGTTTTTTAAATTAACTAAGCACTGTGCCAAATTGAATCGAAATCGTATTACTTTCTATTCTTTACGGAACTTATAGGTAATATAAGCAGTAGTGCACCAAAAAATTTAATTTTTTATTTCGAAGTTGCTTTCAAATGCACCAAATTCTGTTTTTTCGCGAATTTGATTTAACGCGACTTATAAAAATCATTCAATTAATTTTTTACGCGATTTAATTTGAATTCCCGCGATTTTTTTTGTTCTAAAGGCATAACTTTCCTTGGTAAGTTACTTAAAAAATTTTCGAATGCAAAATTAGTCAGATTCAAGACATAGTTGCCTTGTTTATTATGTCATATTTTTCCAGTCTACCTTTCGTCTAAAATAATCTAATAACCATTGCTTTTTGAGTCATTCTACATATTACAATCAGAATTGTTTTAGTAAAACTAAAATATTTCATATTTTCAGTCCTGCATTAATTTAAAAAAAGAAAACCCAAAAATGAGTAAACCATTTGTGAACCAACTTAACCATGGCATCCCGATGACCAGCCAGTTAAAGCAACGAATCGCTCAGTATGAAGAAAAGAAGCGGCGTTTTAACAAGGCAGAGGAAGATTTGAAAACCTTGCGCCAGCTCAAAGAAGAAGCGGAGGATATACTGGCTGAAGGGCTTGCCGAGGATCACCGTCAATATTTGATTACCCATCGTGTGCATGATCTTCCCGATGAGGAGCACATCAGAAAAATACACAAACGCTACATCGGACCCATAATAGAGGCGGAACACAAAAAGTTTGGGTCCAAGCTCGTTTTGGGAGAGGCTGTGCTCTTGCAGAAGCGGCTAATAGAAAAGACAATTGCTGAGATGAACAAGAAGCATGAAGAGGAAACTAAAGGAACCTCGCCAAAAAAGTCTCAGCGCTAGATGGACTCGTATTTACCTGAACTACACTTTTCAATCTTCCATATTTACAACTTATAGTTGGGTAGGTGCCCAGTTCCATTAATAGTTTTCTGTGCTGTTTGTTAATTAATAAAGAAAAAATTCATGTTAATCTAATTTAAATGTTTTATTTTTAGAAGTTCAAACGGGTCGGCTTTATACCCTTTTTCGTAATCCTGTGATAGTTTTTTTTTGGCAAGTTCAGAAGAAATTGATGCCCAACTTTTTCCACAGTCAATCTATTTGTAAGTCTTTGTAACTTGTGAGTTGGCGTCCGATTGGCGCAGGAGGTAGAGCCCCTAGTTTTATTACTGGAAAAGTACTATTCACTCCAAAAATCCTTCTTTGCTTAGCCTAGCACTTATAATTACCAAGAACCAGATCTAAATCGAATACTTTTGTTCAATAAGGTTAGGAGCATATTGGGAAAAACTTTAGGAAATCTTCGGAGTGTACATTTGCATAAGCTTCGTAAGCCCATGCTTGGGCGTCCAGAGCGAGGCTCGTCATTGGCATCTTCCCGGTCATCTTGGAAGAGTTTGTACCACTTGTAAACATTTTTTTTACTCAGAACAGTTTCACCGTATGCTACTGTTAAAGTTTCAAGTGTTACGGAGCACTTAATTTTATTTTTTACACAAAATTTGATGCAAATCCGTTGATCCATATTTTTCGATAGCAAAAATTCGCCAAGCACGCAAAACACTTATAACCTTTATAACCCCTCTCACAACCAAACAAAAAATGCCATTGACTTGAAATTTGGTACAGATGTTCGGGAAGAGTGTACCAACACAACAAAACAAAAAAATCGATAATCGAAAATACGTTGCCCGCGAAATTGCTTAAGTCACCTTACTTTTTGAACACACAGCGTATTATCTGAATATGCAAGCAACTGAAAACTTTTTTAAGAAACGATTCCTTTTAGAAAGTTTAAGTATTGCAGAGAGCATCAATTTGTCAGGACCCTCTTCTACGTGTATAAATCAAGGAGATTTCTGCAAAAGAGTCTAGAGAGATAATAGAGCCCCTAGTTTTATTACTGCAAAAGCATTGACCAGTTGTTGTATGTTAGACTTTTGGCTCAGAGATGTCAAATGTAACAATATTTGAGAAATGTTTTTTTTTTTATATAATTCACTGTGCTCTGAAAAACGTAAACGTGTAAATTTTGACCGATTTCGGTTTCCAAAAACTCAGATTATTAGCCTTGACACTATTCAAAATATGAGAATCTCGGGATTAAGCCCAGAAACCACCTTAAAATCACCTTAAACGTGTTCTTTATAAGCTCCATAACAAGCAAAATTATAAATTTTCTTCCAAATATAAAATAATTAACTTTTGATTTGTAGCACCAATAATTACATCTTAACTTCGGAAGTTGTTCCTGATAACTTCTTTAGACTAAATAAACTTATAGTATTCAAAACAGCAAAAATAATTATTTTTAGCCCCCGACGCAAAAAGAGGGGTGTTATAAGTTTGACGTGTCTGTCTGTCTGTCTGTCTATGGCATCATAACTCCCGAACACATGCAGTTTTCAATTTAGTTTTCTTTGTATTAAAGGTGACTTATGTGCGAGTGTTCCTAGACATGTTTGATGAAAATCGGTTGAGCCGTTTAAAAGTTGTGGTGAGTGAAAGTGGGGAGAATAACCGAATGTCTGCAAATATACTCGGATGGGGTCTCAAATAAGTATATTATAATATACTAAAGTCTAACTTAATCTAACCTACCTATAAAAAGTATGAAATAAAAAATTAAATTTAAAATTTAAAAAGCCCCCGACACAAGAACTTAAGTAATTTCCCTTTAAAAAGTAAAAATAATAAAAGAAACTTAATGTTAAAGTACCTAAGAATCTATTAATAATTCTAAAAAAATACGTCGCGATGGGGGACCGCTCCTAAACTAACAATTTAAATACAAATAGTCTAGTTAAGCAACAAAGATGAACTTAAAAACAAAATTAAGAAAATACTTCAAAAACTTTCATAAAATTACTTTAAAAAATTTGCATGTAAAATACGACCGTCAACGACGTCTGCTCTCGTGTGTCCCCCAACGCGACGTATTTTTTTTTGAATTATTAATAGATTCTTAGGTACTTTAACATTAAGTTTCTTTTATTATTTTTTACTTTTTAAAGGGAAATTACTTAAGTTCTTGTGTCCAGGGTTTTTTAAATTTTTAATTTAATTTTTTATTAGATAATTTTGTTTTCCTTTTTCATGGGTATAAGTTGCTTTTTTGAGAGGTTTCTTTTTTTAAATAATATATTTTCTATAAAAAATATGCTTTTATATATATAGATATGCTTTTGCAGTTTGCATTTTTTACCCGAATTCGATTTAACGCAATACAAAAATTATTTCCGTAAATTTTTTTACGATATTTTATTTACTATAACGCGATTTCAAAAAATTCTCAATTATTTTTAGTAAAAAATAACTCCTTAAACTCAAAACACTTTAAAGAAAAAAACAATTGCTATAGATATTTGTACAGTTTGAAAACAGCTGATTCCTGATAAATTTATTAGTTGCGTGAATACATTAAATAAGTTTTTTCTTGAATTATTACTAGCTTGGCTTTTAATTTAACAACAATAATTGCTTTGCTCTTTCCATTTCGTTAAATTTAAGATCTAAAATAATAAAAAAATATAAAATTTCCTGGCTTTAACAAACGATAATTCAAAATATAAATTTGAATTTTATTTCAGAAACTAATATTCTTTATTGTACAATATTTTTAGTTTTTCCTTATAATAAATTATAATACAAAATTTAAGTTGTAATAAAAAACCTAACAGCCAAGGAAAAACGATTATTTTTTATCATACATTTTATATCATTATTTTAGTTGGGATAATATTTTCCTAATGATAACCAATTGACACGTATTTTCTGGGAACGTATCTATCGCGTTAAATTAAAATTAGGTATAATTCAAAAAACTTTATACAAATAAAAAATTTTACTAAATTAAAAATGATAATTAACAAGAAATATTTTAAATTACTTTAGAAAAAATTATTAAACATATATGTAAGTATACCGATCATGAACTGAAGCTATATTTGTTTTGGTCTGTTAGCCATCGAACCTTTAAATCTAAATTGATGTTTTATTAAAATATTTATTATTACATTTTTTTTATATATCATTGTTTTTTTATATAAAATTTAAGTATAATCATTTAAAACCCATTTTGTACACATAATTTATTAAAAATTGATTATTAAATAGTTATTACATATAAAAAATAAAAATGAAATAAATTAAATTAACATTTTATTGAGAATTTTTAAATTATTTACAAAGTATTTAGTAATAGTGAAAATTGTATATGTATAAAAGAGGAAAATATGTTTTACATAAAAAAATTTAAGTTTCAATTAAAATTTTAAGATATATATTTCCTAGAGTTCCAAGGTAGAACAAGGTAGAGTTCCAAGGTAGAACATAGGGCCACACATATTTTAAGATAATAATTATTAAAAAAAATATATGAGTATCTATTATATGCATATCTAATAAAAAATGAAAAAATAAAATAAAAAAATGCTTCGATTAAGAATTGACGACTAATCGATTGCTTTCGATGCATTTTTTTAACATCAAGTGAACAAATATAAATAGTCGTTCCGATTTTTGAAAGTGGGAAACCTTACATTCATTTTTATCCCAAAATTTTTTAGCTTTCATACCACTGTGCAACAGCCAAAATGGTGGCCGGATGATACAACTTATGGATTAAAGTGTTGGATGAGTTTAGTAAACGCCTTATCTTTCTAAATCTTATATATATCATAATTTTAGTCACTCTTGGATATACTTTTCGATAGTTATGTATAAAATATTGTTGGAATAGGAATTGAAAGCTAGAGTAAGTCGACAGAAAAACTGGACTGATATAAAAAGTTTACATTGTACCTCTTTTTTTTTAGTTTAAATATTCAAAATTGGATTCGGATTTTGTTAAAAATTAAATAAGATTGTTTTGACTCACTTTAAAAACAAGTTGTTTATATTTTAAGAAATAAAATTGATGAAGATTAAAGTTACAATAGACTTGAAAAAGTTTAAAACCATGACCAAAATTTTTTATTTTTTATTTGTAATAAATAAAATATGTCTTAAAATAAGGTTATACAAATATTAATAGATTTTTAATATTATATATTTTTGGTCTTATTTTAATAATAATTAGTCTTTTTTCAAGTTTGACCATTTATTAGGCTTTATATTTTATTTGAAAAGCTTTTTAATCCTGAAGATCATACAAATTTTAATAATAATTTATAAATTTTCAAACTAATCATCATGCATTTTTATTTCGATTGATTTTTTTAATATTTGTGAAAAATTAACTTTTTGTGATATTTTTGGTCTTATATTAATGAAAATTGTTCTTTTTTTAGTTTATCCATTTATTAAGCTTTAAATTTGAATTTAAAAATTTTCTTTTTCTTATTGAAGACTTTTTTTATTATTTTAAGAATTTATGTTTATATTTAAAAAGTGATAATTTTTATGTTTTTAATTCAGGTTTATTTATTGTATATTCGCTAAATAGTTTAAGAAATATTTTTTTCGCCAATTTTTAGTTTTAAAATCAAGATTTTTATTTTTTTTTAGTTAAAGTCCTCAAAATAAAGTTACACTTGTTTTGTCACTGCATAAGGTCAACTAGGTTTGGATGTGGGCCTGGAAGGTGGAACTCCTTCACCTTCTTACATTCTATAAGTTGTAAAAAAATAAAAAAAAAAGTTATTGTTCGCCCAACGTGGGGCTCGAACCCACGACCCTGAGATTAAGAGTCTCATGCTCTACCGACTGAGCTAGCCGGGCACGTTGATATCGGCTAGCGGATAGTTCTGTCCCTGATTCCAAGAATTTTGATACACTAAAAATTTTAGAAAACTTTACATAAAATACTTTTTTTGGAAGCCTCAATTTAGGTACGAGCCCTTTGCTATCCTAAGTCAGCTTGGGAGATTCGTCTCTTCTGTATAATTTCAGCGACGACCTACGGCAATGTTGCACAGATCATCATAGTTTTTGGTCCTGACTATCGGAAAGCCAGAGATGATGGCTGCAACAAGCTCATAGCTTAAGGGAAGTACAAGCTGTTAAAGCTCTTAAACAAACGAGCTTTAAAGCTCTTAAAATATTATTGAGGTTTTCAAAGCCAGAGGGCGTTGTTGTAGACTTAAAAAATGCCTTTTAATAAGTAAAATACTTTTGATTTAAAAAAGTGTTGCGATAATAAACTCAAAATCGCCTAAAAACGGTAAATCTGATTTAAAAAACAAAAAATTCTTCAACCACTATTAGTTCAGAATTATGAAAGTAAACTCTTGCGAACTGATTAAAAAATTACAAGTTTATATGATTTGGTTCCTTTCAGACATCTAAAATTCCTTTTTTTGTTAACTTTTCTTGGGCTGTCTTCACTTAGTAGGAAGTCTTGGAAGTCTTTCTTAAATACTTTATTTATAAGCACTTAAAAAAATACAGAGATTTGAAAAGGTTTTTCGATAAATAACTTAAAATTGCATAAAAACCATTTATCCAATTTGAATAGGTCATAATTTCAAAGAAAAACTTCGTACACTGGAGCATTTGTGAGCTGATTAAAAAGATACAAGTTCATATGATTTAATTCGTCTAAAAGGTCTAATCTTGATATTATATTTTATGGAGTTGCCGATACTCCACAAACGATAAACGAAGTGAAAGACGCTATTAAAGAGCTAAAATGCAACACGGTCCCAGGCAGAAATGCAGAAATGCTTTTATACGATGTAAAAGAAACAGCATCGCTATGGCAGTCATTCATACAAAGAATCTGGGTAAAAGAAGTTCTTCTAACCTCGTGGAACGAGGGCATTCTAATAAAAATACCGAAGAAAGGTGATGCTAAAGAGTTTAACAATTAACTTTGCTCTACTCTATGAGCCGTAGTGTTATAAACAGGGTCCAGGGTGACCCTCTATTACACCTTTAAATTGAATCACGACAATACAAAAATAATTACACCGGACCCCTGAAAAAACTGCGGTCCCGGGGAAATCCCCAATTTCCCATCCCGTCGGATCAGAGTACGTTCCCTAGGCTTGTAACTTTTTAAATAAAATATAGATTACTGATTTCTATTTCACGAATAACAGAAATCGGTATCCAAAAACATTATTTTCGAAAAAATCTCAAAAACGGCTCTTAAGATAAAAAAATTAATGTAATTTTCGTTTGTGTTTCTTGACCCAAAATTAGCCTAACCATTTTTAAAGGTTCATTCGGTGATGCTAAAATTTGTAAACTGATGTAAAAGATTGTCTCAAGATCTTTGTTTTGGTAATAAAGTCTATATTGGAACCAAAGGCTTTACCGTCCAAGTATTTCCTCCGGTTTGTATACAGAAAACAGTTGATGAAAGCCATATCAGGAGAAAAAGATGTATGGGACAGTAATTCCAAGTCCAATTCAACATATTTTTTTAGAGACTACGGCTAAGCTAATGCTCGTGGTAGGTACACCGCGCGATTAGCACTTGGAATTGAGTATTCATATGACGTTTGATATAAAATCAGATGTCTACAGACTCTGCCATCTCGGGGATGGTATTTTTGGCTTTAACGGCATACGAAGTGCCATTTCTTCTACATTCCTGAATATCCAGGAGGTCAACTGGCTTCAATGCCAACTAAGAGATCTTTAAATAGATATGGCTCGATCGGGGCAGTGTTATATTCATTTCATTAACTAATTTATCAAGCTGACCTCGCACCTATTGATACTATTTAACTTTTTTTTTGTTTACAATTCACAAGTCATTTAAACAGAAACAGAGCTGTATTAATTTCAGTTTCTGTATGCATTTATTTGTAGTTATTGATTTTTTTTATTAGCTCTGATTGAAGTCTATTTATAATACATTTGGAGCCATTCAAGATCATCGTGGCGGGTTCATATCTTAATGAACGTTATTTGGATTACCATATAGTAGAACATGCTGAAAAAAAATATTTTTGGATTATAAGCTTCTGTTTTTACGCAGTGCCTTCAGGCCTAAGTGGGAATCGAACCCACGACTGGTTTACTCTGATCAGTAGTTCCAACCATTTAACTGCCAGCACCACACCAGCGGTATTTAAAAAAACTATTTATACTTTTTTTTCGAATTTATATTTATTGACAATTAGCCGATAAGTTTAAAAGTTTATAGTCCAAAATTGATATAAAAGAAAATATAACTTGGCTTACCGTCTAGTGAAACAAGTTGAAAAATACAAATGTTTGCTAAAACAATTATCGAGACATTACTTTGCTCCCTATCCCCAGCAAGATATTTTTTTTTTTCCATTTATTACTCCAGGGAGCTTAGGGCTTCAACAAGAACTTTCCACCGGACTCTGGCGCAGTTTGCTTTGTTGTGGTCCCAGCTAATGTTGCGTTGGGACAATTCGTTGAGTGTTGTACGACGCCAGGTTGACTCGTCTGCTTCCTTGTGGGTTCCATTCTAAGGCCATCCTGACGATGCTGCTGCGGTCCTTTCCTAGTGCATGGCCAATCCAACGCCACTTGCGTTTCCTTATCTGGTTACAGATAGGAACTTCACTAGTGTAGTGCCATAGTTCCGCGTTTGATATTCTGTTGGGCCAGAATATCCCGCATATAATCCTTAGGCACTTGTTGACGAATGACTGCAGTTTCGACATCATTCTTTGCGGGGCCATCCACGTTTCGCTGCCGTACAACAAGATGGACTTGACGCTCGCTTTGAAGATCCTCAGCTTTGTTCTTCTGCTTATTTGCTGGTTTCTCCATATGCGGAATAAGCGTCCAAACGCTGATCGCGCTTTGCATAGATGATTCTCTATATCTTCATTCACCCATCGACAAAGTCGATAGTGTTCCCGCAGGTGGTAATGCTACCTTGGCTGGTGTGGTTGAGACGCATCGGTTTGGTCTTGGTAGCGTTTATAGAGAGTGCAAATTTGCTCTTGAATCATATACTTACATAGTTTATCAGAGATGAGACAAATGTCTTCCGCGCAATCTAGGTCTTCCAAATGACAGGTGAGACTCCACGTAATTCCACGCCTAGACCTGCAAACATCTCTCATAACCTCGTCAACTACTATATTGAATAGTAGTGGTGATAGGGGGCATCCTTGCAAGAAATTTAGCCGCATCATATTAAATCGTATATCCGATCCGCCACACTTCGCGATAACCAGTTTGAGTTCCGAGAAAACCGCTCTTCTGTCGATTTGATAAATACCGTGCACATAGTTTTGGAGCAGTGCCAAGAGTTCCGGACCACAGCATTCATCGAGTTCATGAATGCATGCAACAGTGCGAACAGACGCTATCTCTGGAGACCCCTCGAAAAACGAGGCATGCTTCCAAAAATCCTTGATCGAATCAAGGCCAAGTAAAACGATTTCAAATGTCGAATCCAGCACTGTGGACAACTTTCAAATCCATTTGACGTGACAATTAGGGGAAGACAGGGCTGTATCCTGTTGCCCATTCTTTTCCTGATCGTTGTTGACGATGCACTGCGCTCAGCGTTAAGTGCCAAAAGCGGTATTCAATGGACACGCTTCAACCAACTTGAAGATTTGGAGTATACTGACGATAGGTTCTATGTTACATATATGATGGCCCAACCGTATTAGTAATATATATCTCTGCAATGTTACGAATCAGAAGCCTGCGCCAGTAGAAGAATCGGAGCGTAAGTGGCGATGGATTGAGCATACCCTTCGGAGATCCAACGAGAACCTCGCTCTACAGGCATTTCGTTGCAACCCTCAGGGGATCTTCGCGTTGGTGCGCCAGCAAAAACATGGAGAAGATCTATTGACCATGAACTACAAGCCGCCAGCTACTCATGGAATGATACCTACATTGAATCCCGAAATAGAGTTCCCTACAAGAGGATGAGAGGCCCTATGCTCCACTGGTAGTTAATTCAAGCTATTATAGCAACTAATGTCTAAACTAGTTGTGTACCCAAAAGTTTCAATTTATAAATTTTTTATTTTGCCCGACAGCAACTTATGTTTAAACTAGTTGTGAATTATAAGCAATCTATAAAAAACTGCTGTCTAATATGGCCAAACATGCAAAAGTAAAAACTCGTTGGGTCAACTTTAAATTAGATTTGATTAAATTAAAAAAAAGAAAAGGTAAAATTTACAATTTAACGAAATCTGGAAAAAATTATATAATTTTTTTTAAAATATCTCTACTACTCCACACCACACTAGTTTTAATTCAGAAGAATCCTCCCAAAAATTCGTAGGCGTTTAAGTTCTTGTTGTCTAGTAATTCCTTCAGGATCGACTAAAGAAAGTTATCTTAAGTTATGACTCCATCTTTTATTAAATAAATTAATTAAATTTTTTCTTCTTATAAGAACAGCTCCGCGCTAAGCTTCCATCTTCAGATGTTACCAGAAGCGCGTCACATCACTTACAGCTATTATAATTATTTGGAACTCTATTGCAACCTCCAATAGAATATCCTTTAGATATTGTTTAGCAAAAAGTTAAGATTTCGCACTTAGCCTTCACTTCCAAGTTGCACTTAAAGTTGTCTCAAATCTCAGCGGCCATGACATCAAGTTTCAATCTGACTTGCCGTTTGTTTGGGTTTTGTTGCATCAATCCCCCTACCCCCCGCCTCCCTGTCTAAAGATTTTCCATCTCCCGCACTTCCTTCCTCCTCGCTGTATAACATTGTTTCAAAGCCTGGAAAAAGCAAAATGTTGACTAATTAAAAATTGTTGCAACGGCAACTTTACGATTTTACTTTGTTTTATTGTTATTGCAGTTCATCGTTTTCTATTTTGTTTTATCTTTGCATTCGCATAAAGCTTTCTTAGTCACGGACGGAAGATGAGGAGGAGCTGGACGAGCAGGGGAGCAGGGAAGCGTCTTCGACTTGGAGTAACAATGGGGTGTATGGCCGGTACATTGGAGTTTAGTTTTACCACCTTCTTGATGTCTGCTTTAAACTGTTGGGATGCTGTACATCATTTTTTAATGAGTTCCATAATATAGAATAGATACAATAATTCGATTTATGAAAAAGAAAATTGAAAATCGGCCGGATGGGTTGGTTAGTGTGGGGTTATCCCGAATATACTAAGCACTCTACTTGACTTGATTTTTTTAGGGTTCACCCGAATTTAATGCACATGAGTGTGACCATTTGGGTATAGGGTCCTAAATAAGTATGAACCCCATCATTTTGATATTTATTCGTCCTTGAATATGTATTTTACCAACGTCCAAATATATAATAATTTTTGGGTCCACGAAAAAAAAAAAACGTGGCTTAATGAGTTTGTGATAGATCCTTGACGTGCTGGGGTATTTTGGAGCTTGAATTCGGAGTCCCTGACCACCTCACTTGTCATTGCCTCAGGGAGTGCTCCAAAAGTATCCATCAATATCTATATCGCCTCGTGGAGCACAAACGTCTAATCTGGCGAGAGCTGCCTCCAACTTCACAATCACCCACAGGGACAAAAAAAGGCACACAAAGTGTTAACCTTCGTCTGATCGACGGATTTTTTTTTTTTTTAATTTGTTTAAATTGTAATTTAAAATAGTATTGCTACTGCAACTAAGCTATAAGGCCAAGGATGAGACTGCCGCAAAGGAAGAGAAAAATGACAACCCATCTAATATGGCACAGTATAATAAATATACAGGGTGGTCCATTTAAAAATTGGAAGTTAATTTTGTTATAAAAAACGTACGACTCAACATACTACCTTGATCAAAAAATTTCCGGAATCATCATCGTGTGTCGCTCTCAGTAATTCAATTTAATGCCTCAGACCTGTCGCTGGTACCGAAAGACCTGCATCTCATGCAAACAAAAAGACCAAAAAAAGACAAAATTTCCAAGACTATTTGAATAAAAACGGAATGAATACCATCCAACAACCACCGAATTTATCAGTTTTTAGCTAGTTTTTCCTATTTGATTAACTCAAAAAACCGCTTCATTGAACGCGTTACAGCACCAGAGATGAGTTTATCCTAAACATCGAAAATGGCCTTGATGGTCATATCAATCAATCGAACGATATCAATCGGATATTAACGAAATCCAGGCGTCAGCGTCATAAATAAGCACGACTAAGATAATAAATCTGTAAAAGGCATCGAGACTCTTAAACTCCCCTTAGAGCCCAAAGCATAACGTTAATCGGCTTAAAGATGCATCGAGGAATTTTCTTGCTAAAAAGCTCTCATCGATATTGACAAAATCCATGCGTCTACGCCATAAAGAAGCACGATTATAATAATAAAGCTGCAAGAGGGATGGAAAGAGGCTTATATTCCAAAATCATAGCATTAATCGACCCCAAGATGTATCGAAGAATTTTCCTCTTGAAAGCCCCTTATTGGATATTGAAAATGGCCAGCTTCATAAAGAAACAAGACTCGGATAAGGGTGTCAAAGGGCTCTAGTCTTAAACTCCACTTTAAGCCTAAGCGAACAATTTATTGGACCAAAGACGCGTTGAAGAAATTTCCCTCTCGAAAGCCCATTGACAATATCCATGCGTCAGCGCCATGAAGAAGCAGGAGTATGAAAATGGATCCGTGCTGGGCGCCACAAAGAAGCACAAAAATCCATGCATTAATCGATCCAAAGATGCATCGACAAATTGGCCTCTCGAAAGCCCATTATCGGATATGGCAAATATCAAAAAAAATCACGATTATGATAATAGATCCGCACAGGGTGTCGAGTGAGGGCTCTAGTCTTAAGCTTCTCTCCGAGTATGATAATGGATCCGTACTGTGTGTCGAGAGAGGGCTCCAATCTTGAGATTTGTTTGAGCTCAAAGCATAGGATTTATCGGTCAAAATATGCATCGTGGAAGTTTGCATCCAAAGGCGCTCATCGTATATTGATAATGGCCATGCGAGGATAAGGTCAAGTGCTGGCATAACTGCGTTGCAGTCGATGGGAAATTCTTTGAAGGAAACAATATTAATTTTGAAGAATAATCTGATATTTTGGATTTTCTGAATAAATTTCGGGAACTTTTTGATGAAGGTGGTGTTTCAATGTTTTTTGAAAGACAGGTTGATGACATTTATTTCTGAAAAATAGATGAACACCACTGCTGACTTGGCTTACATTTTTGACTGCCTCAAAATTGAGAAAAAACTCATTATTCAAACTAAATATACATTTTTACTAAGCAGGGTTAGGTGCTCGTTTGTGTCATATTAGCTAATGACGTCATCACGACTCAACTGTCAACTTTTTGTACGCTACCTTTTCAGCTACTGCAGTTTGAAGCCACTATTAATTATTATTGTCATAATTTTCATAATCTGGCATGAATCTTTGCAAATTTATGGTTCCATAAACTTTGGCAATTGCCGCCATGGAGCAGTTTCCTCATAAACACTACAAGAAGCATTACATCAGAATGCGCTCAACTACCAATTGGCAAAACGAGTAACAAGCTCATAAATTGAAATTCTACCAAGAGTTCCTTGAAAATAAAATTTCTCATTAATTCTTCCTTTAAAGAGGTACAACTAGTCGTCACCGGATTGGTGTCAGATCATGCGCGCTTTCTTCTTTCTTCAAATCTATTCATCATCTTCAATTCATCGGATGAAAGACAGAAGGCAGGTTAGATTAAGTTTTACGGGTTGACCTCTAGGTGAGTAGTACATAGACTAGATAGTCCTTAGTGGAGCAGGCAGGGTATAGTACGTTTCAATATAAAAAGAAAAGATCTCTTAGTTCGGACACTTGGTACGTTGTTTCTCTGAAGGACCAACCGCCTGGTAAACTAAATTCATTGAAATAACTAGTTCCTCTTTTTATTTATACCTCCGCGGCTTTCAGGCTCAGACTGTGTTGTGAGAAGAGCTTCCTCCATCTATCATCTATCAATGACATCCATTAATACAGCTTAGTCGTACTTTGCGGAGCATAAGCGAATAGATCAAGCCACTTTCGTGATATGTTTAACAAAACTTTAATGCGACGTCTCATCTAGAAGTGGATGAACTTTCCACGATTTGCGAGAAGGAAGCAATCAGTATTGTTAAACCTGACATTCTCATATTCTCTCTTCTGGGATTGTGCTTCATTAGTAACTCATATCGTTGGAACACATCTTCTCCTAAGGGGTGAATGATAACGACTGACACTTGTCAATTTTTGGTTTATGTGAGCTAAGCACTCAAATATATGAAGATATTCCCGCGATTCATTTGCAATACTGCATTTTCAGGAATAAGAGCATTGGAAAACGGCCATCATCTGCGTAAGAAGAAGATGCTTGTCCATTTCGGTAATGATTATAAGGGTAGATAACACAGGTCAACATTGCTTAGTTGTTAGAAAGCTAAGAATTTTTTCCGAAGTAATTCAGTGCGTAGAATCCGAATCCGGGGTCAGAGTTAGTCCATTATGTCAGGATTTTGATATATTTAAAGTTACTACTTTTGAGGGTATGTACAGGGTAAAAACAAATTTTGTGGTCTATCTCTCCAGTTACATCATTAAGTACCACTCCTACCCTTTAATTTAAGAATTTACAAGATCAATTACGATTTTTTCGCAGAGATTTGACTATTTGAAGTTGCGAAATATATTTCCTTTTCCATTGGCCTTCGAAAGAACCAATTTCTATTATGTAATATCTCTTGAAAATTTTTACTTGATTTTTACTTTTCTGACTTTATATTCAGCGACCACAGACCATAAGATTTATTGGCACTCTGTACATAACCTTAAACTTTTCTGACACCAGATTCGGATTCTACGCAGAAAATGACTTCGGAAATGACCCTAAGCTTTCTACGACTAAACCATGTTGCGAAAAGAAGGAAAAAGTGCCCTTTTTCGGGTGTATGTTCTAAATATCCCAAAATCTTGACGTGATGGGTCAATTCTGGCTCCGGATTCGGATTCTGCGCAGCAAATGACTTCGAAAATGACCCTTAGCTTTCGTACAACTGATATGACCCCGGAATTTGAAGGCCTGTGTAATCGGCGATTGGGACTGGCCCAATGAATTATAAAAATGCTGCACCAGAAGGAATACCTGGTGTAGGTCAGCTTCCATGTACCTTGAGGTTAAGTTAATTATGTGGCTGTTAACTTAAAAACTTTGGTCACACTAAAACGATCAAAGAGACATATAGAAGGAGGCGCATTGCTCCTCTCCAATGTTATTGGGAAACATCCCAAAATTTAGTCTGCAAAAATTTTAATTTTAATATCTTATAAATTTAAGTTAACAAAAAAAAATAGCTTTAGTCTATTAACAAACAATGAAACCCTTCTAGACACAGCCCATTTTGACTAGAGCATCTGCTGCAGCCAAGCCCATGCCATGCTCACTAGAACCTTCCGGTTCCAGCAGCAGGATATCACGACTTTCACGCAGTAATTTCATGACTTCCTTGAGTTTACGCTGAAAGTCCTGCCTCTGGATTTGCCCCTGCTGTATGGCATGCTGTGCCAGCACCATAATGGGCGCATGCAGTTCGTACATAATGAGACCTATAAAATAGATGGAGGCATTAAAAGGAACTACAAGTAGAAAGAAATACCTCAACCTACCACGTAGACGTGTTAGACCCGGTTCGAGCATATCGATAATCTCCAGAAACTCACGACAATAGCGCTCCTTGCGCGCTATTTGCTCAACGGACATTTGCGGCAATAGGTAACCCTCAGTGCGTCCATAAATTTGGCACAAGGAATACTTGGCCGAGAGCAGCAGATAATGATTGGGACGCAGAATCACGGAATAGCTGTGGGAAAAAGGTTAACACTGACAGATTCGTGCCAATAACTCATACGCACCGTTGTAGGAATTTCTCTAGGCCGGGAATGTCATGCACATCGATAGCTTCCAAGTCATTGTTTATGCGATCCAGCAGCTGCAAGAGCTGCTCCGCGCTCATTGTGTGATCACAACGATCACAACTGTACGCAAATGCCAAGGATTAGCTTTGCGTGACAAAATCCAAACTGAAATACTCACGCCCAGTCTGCGTTCTGTTCCAGCGGCTTCAAGGCACGCACCGTGCCCACTTTGCACAGCTCACACACCAAGGCGCTACAATCGCTGCCCAGCTCCTGAGGATCGGCACAGCGTGCACATTGACACCAAAACAATTTGCCATCGTGCATAAAGTCACGCCGTTTATAGGTGCCCTGTAGTGTATAAGCATAGCTGAGCGTGAGTGCTTCGTGCTCACGCACGCGACGCGATGTGCGCAAATAAATGGCAAACGTGCTTGGATCATCCGTATGCGATGTATTCGGGCTGCAATCGTGCGCCAGCAAAAAGGCGCTCGGATAAAGCGTACGCGCCTTGGCGCCATTTTGTCCAATCTCAAAGCAATTGACGTCCAATATGCCGCAGATCTCGTGTAGCTCCTCAGCTTCGATGAGTTCCGAGAGTTGCCAGTCTTCACGCAGCCGCTTGACCACCTGCTCCTCATAGTGTTCCCAGAGTGTGGCATTTAGACGTCGCTCCGCCGTATGCGATTCCATGCGGATAATACGCTTATATTGCTCGGGATTCTGACTGCGTAGTAGGACAATGCGTACGATGAGCACCAGCTCGTAGAGATTCCGGATGGCTGTGGGTGAGGCACGTGCGTGCAGCTGCTCTGCCGCCTGTTTACGCTGTTGCGCATACAATTCGCATTCCGGCTGACTGTGTCCTAAAGTCTGGGACAAGCCGCTGCAGCTGGAGGAGCATAGCGGCCAGCCACAACCTGGACAGCGATATTGGGTGGCAGCCAGTGTGACCGGCTTGTAGCAGCCTAGACAAACCGGTTCGGCGGTCACACAGGGACCTATGACCAGCGGCGCCTCCGTGATGAGCAGCTCTCCCGGCTGCAAATCGCGATTGGCTACCAAATAGCGTCCATATATGTCCGAGTGGCCTATCCTATAGGCTGCGTCGGCGGCGTCATCTGTCTTGGCCTCCGGCTGGGTTTGGCGCTGCTGCTGCTGCTGGTGGTGCTGCTTCTTCTTGGCTTTGTGCTGAGCGAGAAGGAAAAAAAAACCGGAGGAATGCTCTCATTAGTGATATGGCGCTGTGCTAATTGTATTCTAATTGCTTTGCAGCATTCAAAGCCCCCAAACTTTGGGTTCCCCTGGCGGCGGCGCCTCCTGCTCATTAATCAGTTAGTCCCCAACATGAGTGTGGCATTTGGGTTAAGTTTGTCTGGGGTTTTTTTTTTCTTTCGGACGGGTCTGTCAACCATTAACAATTAAAATGCGTTTAGCGTCGTTTTTTGGGGGGATGGACATCAACAGGTGGCGTTTATTTTTATTTTTACTTTTGCTGTTGTTTTTGTTTTTGTTTGTTGTTGTTTTTGGTGCTTAAAGCCATTATTGCCTGTTGCCAAAATTCAATGGGCTGTTGCCAATTTTCGCGGAACTACAAGCAATTTGCTGTTCCGAATTTTTGGCATTTTTTTGGTTTTTTGTTTCTTGTTTTAGTTTGCAGCAAACATTTTCAAAAAGAAATAAGCACGCAATTGTATTTATAGGCAAGTACAGTGGAACTTCGCAGTAACGAACAAATAGGTTTTGTTAGCATTTTTAATTAGTAGGTTTTAATGGAAATTTGTTGTTATATTTATATATTAGTTTGTTAGTATCATTTAGTAAATTTATTAATTGTCGACCAACAGATAGATTGTAAATAAAAAAAAAAAAAATAAAAAAATGTTATAAGTGAACTAGGTGTAGTATTAACTTGTTGATTATAAAATATAAATAAAAAATACTTAACGAAACAAAGTGCCTGCAACAATTTTTAAAAAGATGTAGCTTTAAATATAATATATGTATCGATCATTATTAATTTGAAAATCCTAAAAAATATCCATTTTGAACAATTGCAATTTTTTTTAATTCCGATTTTGAATAAGATTCTTAAGAATTTTTTTAAGCATTACAAGCGTTTTTTTCAAAACTTTTTGAGTATTAAAAATTAACAAATCTTCCTTTTTTTAAGACTATTACAAAAAGTCGATTTGTTTTATTTATTTTATACCAAATTAAAATATAAAACAGCTTTTAGTGAAAAAAGAGCCTGTAACAATTTTAAAAAAGATTTTTAGCTTTAAATATACTATATCAATCGTTATCAACTTTAAAATCCTAAAAAAAATATCCATTGAACTATTGTATATTTTTTTATTCTATAAAAAATATCGATTTTGACATATTGTATATATTTTTTAATATAATAAATATCCATTTCGAAGTTTTGTATATTTTTTTTATTATTTAAAAAATATCCAATTTGAACTATTGTGTCATTTGTTTATTTCCAATTTTTAATAATACTCTTTGAATTTTTTTTTATTTTAACCAAGGAGTATTTTAATTTAAAAAAATTTATATATATAAGTAACATAATATAAGTCTTAATTAAAAATAAAATAAATTGTGCAATAAATTTTTATGTTCTAAATAAATTTATTTATTAGAACGCAAATAACAAATTTATGTTTTTTAGAAAAATACAGAAAAATAAAAGAAATTTTATAGATTTTAATTTAAATGCAAATAAATAAAATGTGCGATAAAACTTTATTTTTTAAATAAATATATATTTTTATCAAATTTTACAAATTCTCGATTTTTTTAAAACTATTACAAGCAAATTTGATTAACTTCTTTTAACTCAAATAAACAAAGGTATAATTTTTTAACGACAAGTAGTGGCTAAAAAAATCAGAGAAAAAGAAGAGAAGAGAAAAGAGTTTTATTTAAGTGCAAATAAATAAAATGTAAGAAAAAACTTTATTGTTTAAATGAAATGTTTCTCTATTTTTCACAAATTTTAAATTTTTTTGTAAATTGTTATAAATTAACTGATTTATTTATTTTAACGCAAATAAAATAAATTTATAATTGTTTTAAGAAAGGCTAAAAAATCAAATTTTAAAAAGTTGAATTGAAGCTCAAATAAATAAAATAATAAAATAAATGTTTTTTTTTTAATTAATTGCTTTGGTACAAAATGTGATTTGATTTATTTATTTTAGCAAAGACAAATTAAATTTTTTTCAAGAAAAGAATTCGCCAAAGTAAAAAAATATTAAAGATGTTATTATCGCGAAAATAAATAAAATGTGTGAAAAACTTTATTTTTTAAATGAATTGTTTTTCTAAATTAAAAAATTGTCGATTGTTTTTAAGATTTTGACTAATGGCCTAATTGATTTATTTATTTTAAAAAATAAAAAAAATACATATATATTTTTAAAAGTATTGCCTCAACTAAACCTTAAAGATTTCATTTAAGATTTTTTAAACTTAATTTAATTGTTAAAAAGTGTATTTGATCGATTACTTCAAAGTGAATACAAAAATTTAACATTTTTTTAAGAAAAACTTGGCTGAACAATTTTTTTAAAGTGCATGTAAATAAAATTTTAGAAAAAAGCTTTATTTTATAAATTAATTGTTTTTTTTTTGGATATTTTTTTTAAGCAAACAAAAAAGTTTTTAGTTTATTAAAAAACAGTTGGCATAAAAGCATTTTAAAATAAATATATATTTTTAAAGCGCAAATAAATAAAATGTGTAAGAAACCTATTTTTAAGTTAATTGAAAACATTGGCTAAATACATTTTTTTTAAGTGCCAATGAAATGTGACAAAAAGATTTTATTTTATAAATTAGTTGATTTTCTTTGATTTGGGGGCCAAATTTTTATTTTTTATACATTGTTTGCTGTTTAATTTTTTATGTTTTAAGATCGCTTTAATCGCGTATATTTCAAAATATTATATTTTTTACTATAACATTTTTTAAGAACCATTTTGGAATTATAAAATATATTAACAGTCCGTTTATAATTTCGAAGATTTTTTATATAACTGAAGCTGTAACTTCTACAGACAAAAATAAATTTAATTTAATTATCATTTCTGTATATGCCCTGGAGCATGACGTCTCAAATTCGATATCCTCACATCTAAATAAGAAATCAAAATCTCTAATTTAGTTATACAAACTCTTATTATCTTAAAAACTTGCACATATCAATTTCTTTTTTAGCCTGAAGGCCTATGTCTGGCATCAAATTATTTTTTTACCTAGAATTAATTTATTGGTTACAAAAATAAATAAATCAATTGTTTTTTAAGGCCTCTGGCATTTAATTATTTTGTTTCCTAGAATTAAATCCAAAGTTACAAAAATAAATAAATCAATCAATTTCTTTTTATGCGCTGTCCAAATTATCGTAAGAAAAAGGTTACTTTTATTAACAAAGAAAATTTTAGAAAATGGCGTACGTAAAGTCGGGCGCGGACGACTTTGGGACACCCTGTACCACTAGCTTGCAATATAATCCGGTTCCTTCACAAAAAAACAAAAAAAAAGAAGAATTTTTAAGCAAATTTTTTTTTTTTACCGATCGTTCCTATGGGAGCTATATGATATAGTCAACCAATTTCGATCAAATTTGATACAGTGCTTAAATACCTTAAAAAAGATCCAAAATGCCGAATTAAGTTCAAATTTCTGTACAAAAAAACGAAACACATCGAATTTTGTATAAAAAACGTTTTTTTGGACCGATTGGTCCTATAGGAGCTATATGATATAGTCAACCGATTTTGATCAAATTTAGAACAGTGCTTAGGAACTATAAAAAACTCACGAATATCAAATTCGGTCCCAATATCTTAACAAACAAACGAAACACAACAAATTTTGTTAAAAAATCGATTTTTTGGAAGATCGGCCCCATGAGAGCTATATGATATAGTTAACCGATTTTGTTCAAATTTGGCACATTGCTTAAGTGATCTAAAGAATTTCCAAACGCCAAATCTAGTTACGATATCTTTATTAAAAAACAAAATATAGCGAATTTTGATTCAAAAAAGTTATTTTGGCCGATCGGTCCTATGGGAGCTATATGATATAGTCAACCGATTTTGATGAAATTTGGTAAAGAGTTTAGGAACCATAAAAAGCTTTTGAATACCATATTTGGTTACGATATCTTCATGAACAAACAAATTATCCATTTAAAACTTTTATTTTTTTACGAGGTCGTCTCAAACACCCCTATAGGAGCTATATAATTTATCCCCGATATCAAAAAATAAAATAAACTTGTCTCCTATGGACTAATATGGGATCTAATGTGAAAGTTTGGTAACTCTAGCTCTTACCATCTCCGAGATCTAGGCGTTCAAACGGACAGACAGACGGACGGACAGAAGGACATGGGTATATCGACTCCTCTATTCACCCTGATCATATTTTAGGTAACTTTGGGGTGTCTCCGACGTCTCCTCTTATATGTTACATACATTTTCGGCTTGCACAAACTTAATATACCCTTTGTACCATACGGTACAGGGTATAAAAACCATTGTTTGCATAAACGAGATTCTTTGCAAACATTTTCGATAATTAGAATGAAGCTCCAAAATTTTTTTAATTGCTTTAAATCGAATTCGGTTATAATAGTTTAAACAAAAGTAGAAAGGCGAATGGCATTTTGGTTAAAAATTTTCGAAAAGAATCTGCTAAAATGTCACAAAACAAAATAATACTAAAGTCAATATGAGGTTTTTCAAAAAAGGAATGTGCCCAAAGTCTTTCGACGGTTTAATTTCGTCCGTAAACTAATTGGTTGAAGTTTATATATTTTTACGTATTTAATTTTCCTTTTTCTTAAAAATATCTCGATTTCAACTTAATTTATTGTTTTGACATTTTTTTAGATTCTCTTGGAAGATCAAAAGAGACATTTTGATTAAAATACGAGAGAGGATGCTTTGTAAGCTTTGAGCTAGTTCCACTGTACATAAAATATGGTATATAGAGTATATAGGAACATATATGTAAATTTGTAAGTGTGTGTGTTTTTTTAATGCATATAGCTATAATTTTATTTATAAAACGCGACGTTACGGCTGCCATCTGTTGTGCATCTGTATGGGTGTGTTTGAGAGAGTTTGTCTAGAATTTAGAACCCATACACACACTCACACACACTGACATATATATAGAGGCGGAGACGCCTCCCAGTTAAAAATAAATCACAACATTGCTACGCGCACAGTGGGCCAAAATTGAAATGCCTGCAAAACATTGATGAATGACTGACAAGCTGAGATGCTGACCTGGCGCTCATGGCTCAGGTACCACTGTGGTCTGTCAGACAATGTCTTTAGTGGAATTTTTGTATATATTTTCACAAAATTTTTAATTGCAACGTAAGCAAAGAAAAATCGAATTTCCACACACATTTACTATCCATCTTTATATCTATCCATCCATCTATCTACTATATAATATATTTTAATGAGTGGGAAATTGAAGCTCGGACCTCGAGTTTTCAAGTTGGTTTTATTTATTATATTTACACGTATAATGCTTTTTATTTGGCATGTAATTAAAAGCTTTTATTTATATATTAATTTTATTTTGTTTTTTTTTTGTAAATTAAATTGAAATTTATTTTTTGGAAGCAAGTGATTTTCCCTGTCTGCATTGGGTGTTTACATTTTTCCGTGCGGGCATTTTTCCGGTTGATATTGACGACCAAACCACGGCGGCAATTGATGATAATTTTAATTGATAATTTTTAATGCACAGTGTAAATGAATAATTGAAATAATGATGTGCATTAAATGCGATTTTAACAACTCTGCCCGACAGCAATTATGCCGCTTATAATTGACACTGTGCAAGCGTGCGTGAGTGAGTGAGTGAGTGTGGACGGACGGCACGGGGCGGGCGCCTTAATCGTGTCACGCGCGTTGTTTAAACTGCGGCAACCAAATTGCAACTGTCTCGTTGTTGTCGTCGTCGGCGTCGCCGTCGCCGCGTCGTCGTCAGAGTCTCATCGTTTATTCAATAAGCAGCACAAATGAGACTCACACACACACACACACTAATACTCTTTTACATGCACACACACATGCACACACATTTACTCACGCACACAGAGTGTAACCAAAAACTCACTATTTCGGCATATTTATAAATTTATGATATCAAAAATTTGTGTATTTTCCCATTAAACATGTTGCTCTTGATGAAGATGATCATCATCATCATGATGTTGATAGTGTTGACAGTGCTGAGCATCAAAGACGATGATGATGTTGATGATGTTTATGATGTTGAGGATGGCGATGATTTTGATGATTTTGATGATGTTGATGATGTTGGTCATGTTGATCATGTTGACGACGTTGATAATGCTGATGAAGATGATGATGTTGATGATGTTGGGAATAAAGATGATGTTGATGATGTTGGGAATAGAGATGATGTTGATGATGCTCATGATATTTATGTTGTTCATGTTGCGGATGGAGATAATGTTGAAGATTGCGATGATGTCGATGATTTTGATGATGTTGATAATGTTCATGATGCTCATGAAGTTGATGATGTTCATGACGTTCACGATGTTCATGATGTTGATGATGTTGATGATGTTCATGATGTTGATGATGTTCATGATGTTGAGAATGGCGATGATTTTGATGATGTTGATGATGTTGGTCATGTTGATCATGTTGACGACGTTGATAATGCTGATGAAGATGATGATGTTGATGATGTTGGGAATAAAGATGATGTTGATGATGTTGGGAATAGAGATGATGTTGATGATGTTCATGATATTTATGTTGTTCATGATGTGGAGGATGAAGATAATGTTGAAGATTGTGATGATGTCGATGATTTTGATGATGTTGATAATGTTCATGATGCTCATGAAGCTGATGATGTTCATGATGTTCATGATGTTGATGATGTTGATGATGTTCATGATGTTGATGATGTTCATGATGTTGAGAATGGCGATGATTTTGATGATGTTGATGATGTTGGTCATGTTGATCATGTTGACGACGTTGATAATGCTGATGAAGATGATGATGTTGATGATGTTGGGAATAAAGATGATGTTGATGATGTTGGGAATAGAGATGATGTTGATGATGTTCATGATATTTATGTTGTTCATGATGTGGAGGATGAAGATAATGTTGAAGATTGTGAGGATGTCGATGATTTTGATGATGTTGATAATGTTCATGATGCTCATGAAGTTGATGATGTTCATGACGTTCACGATGTTCATGATCTTGATGATGTTTATGATGTTCATGATGCTCATGAAGTTGATGATGTTGAGGAGGGAGATGATTTTGAGGATTGAGATGATTTCGATGATTTTGATGATGTTGATAATGTTCATGATGCTCATGAAGTTGATGATGTTCATGATGCTCATGAAGTTGATGTTCATGACGTTCGCGATGTTCAAGATGTTGATGATGTTCATGATGCTCATGAAGTTGATGATGTTGAGGAGGGAGATGATGTTGAGGATTGAGATGATTTCGATGAATTTGATGATGCTGACAATGTAAAGGATGTTGATAATCAGCGAAGATTTTGAGAATAAAGAAGATTTTAATGATCAGAGATCGTACCGATGATGTTGAGAATAGCGACGATGTTGAGCATCGGAGATATGGTAAACGATAAAATATGATATTGCTGATCAGTACGATTTTAAGGATCAGAGATAATGTTAATGATCAAAGATGATTAAAATCGTGGTGATGAATTTGAGGATGTAGCTGAGCTGTCAGCCCCCTCCAGATTTGTCTCTTTGGGGAAATTGTTTTTATCAATGCGGGTGAGCAGACTCGCCGTGTCTGTAATAAGTCGTGTCTGGATGTAGTGATTTTATTATGTCAAAGCCTGTTCACAGTATCAAGGTTAACATTTTTAAATAAAACTCATTTTGCTTGTTCGAAATTGACATTTGTGCAAGATATCATTAGGATAAACTAGTAAGACCGGCAGACTTTGTCCTGCCCAAACTTCTTGAATACTCTTGAAGAGTATAAGTATCGTAAGATTCTCTAGTAAGCTTATCAAGACAATTATACGATTTTCGGATTAGTTGACTTTTTTGACTCTCTAAAAAGTCGTATGGATGAACTGAAATAGTCTTAAGAGAGCTCGCATCTCTAATAAATTCCTGACCCACAGAAACTACATTTCAATCCCTTTGCGATTACGTTTCTGTCTGCACTTAATGTCCAATACCCGGTGTTGAACAATTTTCCACTATGCTATATTCACGATATTCACAAAAATGCGTATATCTCACGAACGAATACACACAAACATCGCAATAGGCTTAAAACTTCCTTATTGACAACCTGTAACACACCCAAAAATTAGATTTGAAATCCATTGACGGTTTCATGAGAACACCCATAACACGTAAAACATAAGTTTCTTTTATATATAGAAGATTTGTAGGAAATTAAAAACGTAAAGAAAACAAGCCATTATGTCAAGAAACAGCTGATTTTGCAGTAATCAACAGCAAAAGTGCAATCAAGGGGAATACCCGCTTTCGTTTCTGATTCCTTTTTGTGATTTTTCGTTCATTTCTCCATGAAAATGCTTTCAAAATTTGGTTCTCTATTTAGAAAGTTCGATTGTGGACTAAATAGTGTACTCTATGTAAAAATGTAGGTGTTCCCTATATTGAGGTGTTCACTATACCGGGTGCTCACTGTAACTGTATTATATAATATATTCAAATCTAAATAGTTGATGATATTATGCATATTTGGAGCTACAACAATTAATTTTTCCAAAGCAATAAAAAACAAAATGGAGCCTGTAGGGAGCTATGAGAATATAAATAATTTTCGAAGAGCCACAAATACATAACGATATTTTTATTTTTTTTTTTTTTTTTGTAAAAAAAAAACCATGAGCTGCAAAATAAAAATTGTATAATATTTTGACCAAATCCTTCGTGGTTCACTAGAAAGACTGAGTTATTTGTAAAGCCATAGTGTCGAGAAAAAAGCGTTTATAGTTTTAAAAATCACCAGACCAACTTTTATAAGTAGATAAGTAGTTTTTTTATAAATTACTTCGGGAGATTATTTCTAACATAATGGTGAACCAATTAGGCAAAGTTCAAAAAAATTAAAATTGATTTTTTAATGATTCTACACAGTTGTTAACTTAAGAAATAATTCACTTTAACATCCCCAATCCTTGTTTCCGATCATTTGAGCACCTAAGCAACATGTTGTACTCATTTGTATGTTCATATGAAGTACGCTCCAGGGCTGCTTTCAAACGGCTTACAATGGATGTAACTCAACACGGCTAAACAGTGTGGAATAGACGCCATTTTATCATTTGGTTTCTTTCTTGTTGCTAGTAAATAGATTTCTTAGAATTTTAGTTGACTCAAATTTACGTATTTGTAGTTTTTATTTTAATAAACGTAGAATGGGAAGTACTTGAAATCTAATTTACCATCTGGGGGACTTTTTCATGAATAGTTTTTTTTTCTGGCATCTTCATGGACTTCCAAGCGTCCATGAACAGGAATTTTAAAACAATACATAATTTGTGTTATAGCATCATCTTTAAGACGTTCGTAGTTTGCCCAATTGACCAGTTCGATCATTTCAATAAACACAAACCTCGGAGGATGCAACAAACACAGCAGGCAACGAGTAGCTTCATAAACTGACAAACCAAAGTAACGCCAAAACCTGCTATGTTTTCCCATAGTTACCTGGCGCCCTTTAGTCGTATTTTTTGATCGCCATAGCTTTGTTGATCCTCACATCATTCTTTAAATTGTCTTCGACTTACTTCATCTATGTCTGGTTACAGGGTGGTCTTCATATTCTTTTATTTCCAAGTGTTTCGAAGTTGAGTCACCAACTTTAAAGATCTTATTGAGTAATCTCAGTTGATCACAAGAACAAACCTTCTTTTTGTAGCTTTGGAATCACTTTCCATTACAACATTCCATTAGCAGCCCTGCAAAAAATGCAACTTAAATTTTCAAAGTTTTACATATCAAAGCTTAATGTGTTCATTTGAACTTCAGTGAACCATCTCGTCTTGTTTCACAAGTTCAGTTTTCTATTTATTTCGCTTACTAGTTCATTTGTTCCATTGCTTAGCCGCTCTGTCTGTACTTTATTTAGGAAGTTGGAATCCTAAGCCCTCAGGGCAAACTTCATTCTCACTGATGACTACAAAAGTACCAAGCCTAGGACTTTACGAGAACTTGTATTTGGCACTTAGAGGCGGCTCCTTGCGTGCTCCTGTTTATAACATCCCGCGAGGATTATGTTCATCGAATTGATCACACTGATCAGTTGGTCATAATTTTTCGAACTAATCCACGAATGCGGAACAAGTCCTTTAAATAATAAGTAGAGATGGTTATAAGAAGTAAGCATATCCACATAATATCAATACTTACTCTAAAAACTTTTAGAGGCAATCCCAAAAATATATTTTGGGTGCTCCCAGCAAAAATAAAATTTCAACTAAGCCCTGTAAAAAATTCAAATTAAATTGTCAAAGTTTTATAAATCAAGGCTCGGTTCCCTAGTTCACTTTCGCGATTTAATCACTTACTAGTTCATTTGCGTCATTAGCGCTCTGTCGCCCTTTTGTTTGCTTCTTTTTTCCTTTTTTCTTTTTGGTTTTCTTCACTGTGTTCAATTGAAGTTCAGTGAACCGCATGGGCTTGATTCACTAGTTCACTTTCGCGATTTCTTCTCTTAATAGTTTATTTTTCTCTCTCTTTTGTTTGCTACTTTTTTCTTCTCTTTTTTTTTGGTTTTCTTTTTATGCTCACTTTTTTGTGCTATATTCTCAGATTTTGTTTGGAACCAAATTTATTGACAGTCGTTCATATAAACATTATCTTATTCTCAGTCTATCTTAATAGATTTAAGGTGCAAATACTCCATCCAATAGCAGAAAATTAAAAATTTTTGTCAAACATTTATAATTATTGCCCGAAATATTACAATTCACTTTTTTTTAATTTGGAAATTTGTGTGTTATCCCATGAACATTTTTATGTATACTGAGCTCTATGAAAAATATGAATATTATTTACAAACTAAAACGTCAAAGTATTATAAAAGCAAAGCCTACTTTTAGATTTTCAATATTATTAAGTTAAAGACTTGCCTGATTATATTTTTATCGATTTATTATCGATTATGCAGTTCAATTATGGTATCTATGAACTCAATGCTTACTAGTTCACTTGCTCTATTGCACCGTTTTCTTACTGGTTCTTTCTTTATCCGTTCTTATGTGTTTTTGACGATATAGATTTTTCACAAACCATTTTTTTTTAACTTAATTGATTAATCGATTTATACTCAATCATTGCTCACTAGTTAACTCTCTCTATTGCTCTGTTTTCTGTACTGGCTCTTTTTTTCCATTCTGATGTGTTTTTTTACGATATAGATTTTTAGCCAACAATTTTTTTTTTTACTTTATTGATTAATCGATTTATTATCGATAGTGGAGTTCAATTCGATCTATGAGTTCACTGCTCACTAGTTCACATTCTCTATTGCTTTGTTTTCTCTACTGGTTCATCTTTGAGCCGTTATGCGTTTTTTTACGAAATAGATTTTTAACCAAAAATTTTCTTTTTTTAAATTTAATTAATTAATCGATTTATTATCGATTGTTCAGTTCATTTACTGAATTTCACTTTCTGTTAAAAATTATTACATTTTAGAATATTGTCTTTTTTTTATTTTTTGTCTGAAGAACAATTTTTCACGATGTCATACCTCATATGTTTTGTAATAAAATATTCTATTTAGAGATTTTTGCTTTGTCGGTCAAAAAATCATAAATGCAAAGATGGCTTGATGACGTCGAAGCAGACTTGTAGACAATGAAGATTCGTAATTGGGAAGATGAACCGAGAGAGAGAGTGAACTGAAGAAAGATTGTTGATGAAGCTATGGTTGAGCTCGGACTTTGAAGCCAGAAGGAAATAACGTAGGCCTTCAGTCTGTTTTGCATATTTATTTATATCCTATTCTAGTTGAAATTGTACTTCGAAGAAATTTAAAAAAAATTAAAAAACAAATTAAAAATAATTTAAAAATAATATATAACACTGTTAATGGTGCTTTTTACAACCAAGTTTTGGGCAGAAGTGCCCAGAAGTCAAGTTACTGGGTGGTGCAGAAATGCAGAATTTCAGCAGTGAAAGTTCCTGTTTGGCATTACTGCATTTCTGACAAAGTGAACACCCCCTCAAGCAATATGCTCTTTATTTATAGTGTACTAGTTCAGTGCTTAAAATTTGTAACCCTTAAATAAATAACAAAGTTTTTGTATCTCAAGAATAACATTTAGGCCAAGCTAAGCCAAAGGGGCTTAAACATGTCAGATTAAAAAAAAAGAGCTCATGCATAAAGTCTGTCCAATTTTAATTGTTGTTCCTACTTGTACAAAGATAACAAGAGATACTAAGCACTTCCGAAATAAACACACACAGAGATACTCACACACAGATACTCACACACACTTACACCCAATTATAAAGCGATGCATTTTGCAGCACTTTTGTTGTTGTTGTTGTTGTTGTTGTGCATGTTTTTGGTGATGCTTTTACGCGTTCCTCCTAAAAGTATGCTATGGGAAAATGTTTGCTGGTGGATCCGTGGAAGGTGAAGCAGCCACAGCGGTAAACATAACTCGCGCTTTGTTTATTATCTGGAGCGGAAACTATTCGTTTTTCATACCCTGTATTGAAGGTCCAAGAGGTGCATTAAGTTGTCTGTTACAGCTGGAAGTAGGCGAGTGAGATCTGGAAAATGGAGGATTACGAGTATGGGATGCAAATTGTTCCAAATAGCTGAAAGCTATAGTTGCGAAGGAGATGGGATTTCCATGGATGATTGCAAGTATGAATAAAAATTATTCCAGATAGCTAAGAGCTATTGTTCTAAATGCTTTAGAGTAGGAAGTTCCATGGCCATTTGGGAGTGACAAGCAAGAGAATGTATAAGGTGGGATAGCTTTTATTTTGAATCCGGTCAAGGGTATATTAAAAATCAAAGTCTCTTGGTGTCAATACCACGTGAAAATAATGCATATTATAACCTCCTGCTACAGCATTGCCAAAGGAGTGATTTTTCGATATCTTTGACCAGATTTCAGAAGTTTTACAGATTTCATTCTCTATGAGATTTCAGATATCAGATATTATGATATTATTACATTCAAACCCACTGTCCTTTCGGAAGATCCCTATTACCATCGATGATATGGACATTAGCGTAATACTAATCATCCATTAGCAGCACTATCGGAAATTATCCAGCATCCTACTCCCCATCACCGTCTCAAGTTAGGGCTATCTCCAAGTCGGTCACGCCCAACTTGAGTGCACTTTCCACATTTTTTTTTTGCTTTTGTCTACGCCTGGAGACGGCGCAACAATTTCGCACGCTTCAATGTGGCTGCGGGTCACATTAGTTGCCCTGGAGCAGTGGCAGCAACAACATGAATCCTTATGAGAACTAGTACGACAGAGGCATGTAACAAACTGCATGCTAGGGTTAGGGTATGGGTGTGTTTGCAACTAAGGGCGGGCAAGGGCCATGGCAGAAGTTTGCCGTATCCGGCAAATATTTGCGAGTCAAGTTGCCATGGGCACAGCCAAGTGCGTTGTTCTACTACTGAGTAAGGGCACATGGCCCGGTATAGCGAGCGGGGCATGATTATGCGAGGGTGGGCTGAAAAGTTATTTCGTAAAAGGTATTTTTATGTGATCAGACTTCTTGAAGAATTTGAATAAAATGGTATAAAGTGTTCTCATTCGATTGCTAGATGGATCAATTGGAATAGGTCTCTGGATCTTCTTAGCCATTACACAAAAAATTGCCAGAATTCAGGCAATAGTCACAAGTGAATGAATAACGAAGGTGTGCTAGATTTTTCCAAAACTAAATAAGCTACCCGCCGGAAGAATGGAAACATGAAGCTCTCATATTTATTGCTTCACAAAGAAAAATTTAATATATAATGTATGCCACTCCTGTTCGGAAAAAATATCCCTTTCTTGAGTAAGGTATTTTCCGGTAGGGTTACTAGCCCAACGCAACCCACTTTAAGGTCTGTGTGGCGACGTGATGGTTTTGTAATATAGTGCACCTTCTCTGGCAGGTGTGGTCCGCAGGAGGTATTTGATTTCTTTCCTACCACCCGTGTCTAGAAAGCTTTCCCGTATCCGTCACCTTGGGGAAGTGCCATTTACAGATTACCGGCTCCCCCGACGCTCTTAGCGATGGTTTCATGCTTGTGCAATTCGAGGAACCAGGATCAGCAGTGGAAGAATTGGATTTCTAAAGAGGATATTGTCACCCAATTACGTTTAGCAAGAACCTAAGCAAGGTAAGTGTTATTCTATTGCTATTATGAAGAAAAAATTAAGGGGCACTGCCGCCTGCTCAAGTCGCTTGTCAGTGCCCCTTCGGCCACCTTTTATAAATTATTATTCTTCTTTATGAAGCATTATGCACAGCTATGGCACAGACTCACTGCTTATTAGTACCAAAAAAAGGGGCTCCGCCACCTGGTCAATTCCTTCATCAATGTCCCCTCCAGATTTTTTACATTTGGAACATGAAAAGTAATATCGCCCAAATGGATTTCGCGGCAGATTCTACAGGCCAATATGCGAACATCGTAATTTTCGATGATTTTTAACGAAAACTCATCTAGATGTTTATCCATTCATTCGCTGATAATGGTCTGTGGGCTTTAACTCGTGCATCATTTTAACCTTAATCCATAACTTAAATTGAGTAGTTTTTAATTGGACATATGTCAAAGAGCATCCACGCGCATCTATGAAATTATGAGTGCTTAACAACCAAACCAGCAGATGTCTCACCGCTCTATGATGGCATAATTTTATTTTATACTATATACATAAAATTAAAAAATTACCCAATATTTGGACCAACACATTTTGGATTGCAATTTATGTTACAAATTATGAGTGTAACAACCACAACAGCAGATGGTCCACCCTTTACAATGACATAATAATTTAGATAAAAAAAGGTTAGAGGGAAAGGAGGAAGACAAATGAAAGGGAACGAGCTGATGAAATATACTGATGGTTCAAAGATGGATGAGCGCACAGTAGCAGTCATCTTCTCTGCAGAGCTTTTGACGATGCTTATATTCCGCCTCCCCGACTGGTTTAACGTTTTTCAAGTGGAGATACACGCAGTCTGGCAAGCGGCAAGACTTACTAGCATCTTGGACGGAAGTTCAAGGAACATTGTAATTCTTTTCGAGAGTAAGGCTGCAATTAAAACTCTGTTTTCGCATACCATAAAGAGTAAACTAACCCGTAACACGACGCTAGTGACCAACAATATCAATCACCACTGCATAACCCGGGGTTATGGCTGTATTCCGGGTCACTTAGGTGTCCCTTGTAACGAGGCGGCGGAACAGCTCAGCGCTGGCAGCTAACCTTGCGGTTACGGGCATAAAAAGACCTTTCTAGGACGTCGTATCGCAACTCAGGGAGACGGCTAGAGCTCTGGTAGAAAAAGGGAATGGAACATGGTACTCGGTTGTTGTATCTCCCGAGAACTCTGGCCGAGATATGATCCAAAGCAAACATCTGAACTTCCACGCTTCCATAAAATCAGGACTAAGATAGTGGTAAGCATTGTAACGGGGCACTGCACCATAAGCAATATGGTTGAGAGGTTCCACGGTCCCCATCACTACTACTACTAGAAAGCATCCAACACCTGCTATGCGACTGCCCAGCTGTTCTAAGAAGACCAACCCAGTTTCTGGGTAAACCATTCTTTGAGGGTCTGGGTAGTCTAGCCCATGTTCCCATAGCGGATCTGACTGCTTTCGTCAAATCCTCAAAATGGTTCTGCAACATAAGAGACTTACAGACAGTTTTTGTTTCATCTCAACAATCCCTTTCTTTCTTAAATTCTTTTGATTAGGAACACAATGGACTTCATAGTCTCTGGCTGATCGCAGGCACTCTCTGAGCTGCCTATGCAACCTAATCTTACCTAGATATAGAATGAAAAAATCAACTCATATTTGGACCAAAAACAATCTTGCCTGCTGCACTCTGAAATAAATTTATTTAGTATCCCGTTTTGTTAAATTACTTTATTTCCCTAAAAGTATTCCTCCCATTTATATTACATCCCGCCCTCGTAGAAGGGCTTGTCGCGACGTACTGACGTGGTTGTTGATGACTTTTTGGTGTCAGCATAAATGTCATTCTGCCGCTGGCTATGTCCCTGCGTCCCACTGTCCGTAGGTTCCTTCGCCCACCCGTCAAAGTGTCTGTTGGAATGTATGCAACTATGTCAACGTTACCAATGGATACGGCCATTGTGTTGCTGTCAGAGCTACCCATGCCGAAATAGATTGTGCCAAGACCATGCCTACCTGCCATGCCAATTGAAAGTCAGTCGTTTAGCAAGGATTCAGTATGGCAGCCCAGGCACTTACAACTTGTCTTTTAGATGTGTCTGTCTGTCCGTCTGTCCTGTCCGTACGTCTGACTGTATCTCAGGCAAGTAGCTCGAGTTGCCTTTCAACGCTAACTTGGCTTAATTGCTTATTGGCCCCAGGTAATGTGCCACAATACACACGGGGTGTGTGTAGAGAGGATACTTCCAAAAGGATATCTCTCCTTTATATGTCTAGCAACTTATGTAGGCGTCAGTAAAAAAAAAACGGAGCTTAATTATAAGCAACATGTTGTACTCATTTGTATGTTCATATGAAGTACGCTCCAGGGCTGCTTTCAAACGGCTTACAATGGATGTAACTCAACACGGCTAAACAGTGTGGAAAAGACGCCATTTTAGCATTAGGTTGCTTTCTTGTTGCTAGTAAATAGATTTCTAAGAATTTTAGTTGACTCAAATTTACGTATTTGTAGTTTTTATTTAAATAAACGTAGAATGGGAAGTACTTGTAATCTAATTTACCATCTGGGAGACTTTTTCATGAATAGTTTTTTTTCTGGCATCTTCATGGACGCTTGGAAAACTGGAATTTTGACACAATACATAATTTGTGTTATAGCATCATCTTTAAGACGTTCGTAGTTTGCCCAATTGACCAGTTCGATCATTTCAATCAACACAAACCGCGCAGGATGCAACAAACACAGCAGGCAACGAGTAGCTTCATAAACTGACAAACCAAAGTAACGTCAAAGCCCATAGTTCCCTGGCGCCCTCTAGTCGTATTTTTTGATCGCCATAGCTTCGTTGATCCTCACATCATTCTTTAAATTGTCTTCGACCTATTTCATCTATGTCTGGTTACAGAGTTGTCTTCATCTTCTTTTATTTCCAAGTGTTTCGAAGTTGAGTCACCAACTTCAAAGATCTCAGTTGATCACAAGAACAAACCTTTTTTTTGTTGCTTTAGAATCACTTTCCCTTACAACATTCCATTAGCAGCCCTGCAAAAAATGCAACTTAAATTTTCAAAGTTTTACATATCAAAGCTTAATGTGTTCATTTGAACTTCAGTGAACCATCTCGTCTTGTCTCACAAGTTCAGTTTTTTATTTATTTCGCTTACTAGTTCATTTGTTCCATTGCTTAGCCGCTCTGTCTGTACGTTATTTGGGAAGTTGGTTCCTAAGCCCTCAGGGCAAACTTCATTCTCACTGATGACTACAAAAGTATCAAGCCTAGGATTTTACGAGAACTTGTATTTGGCACTTAGAGGCTGCTCCTTGCGTGCTAAGTTTCTTGACATCTCGCGAGGATTATGTTCATCGAATTGATCACACTGATCAGTTGGACATCATTTTTCGAACTAATCCACGAACGCGGAACAAGTCCTTTAAATAATAAGTAAAGATGGTTATAAGAAGTAAGCATATCCACATAATATCAATACTTACTCTAAAAAGTTTTAGAGGCAATCCCAAAAATATTTTTTGGGTGCTCCCAGCAAAAATACAATTTCAACTAAGCCCTGTAAAAAATTCAAATTAAATTGTCAAAGTTTTATAAAGCAAGGCTCGATTCCCTAGTTCACTTTCGCGATTTAATCACTTACTAGTTCATTTGCGTCATTAGCGCTCTGTCGCTCTTTTGTTTGCTTCTTTTTTCTTCTCTTATTTTTTGGTTTCTTCACTGTGTTCAATTGAACAATCTTGGCTTGATTCACTAGTTCACTTTCGCGATTTCTTAATAGTTCATTTTTCTCTCTTTTGTTTGCTTCTTTTTTCTTGTCTTCTTTTTGGCTTTCTTCACTTTTTATGCTCACTTTTTTTGTGCTATAGTCTGAGATTTGGTTTGGAACCAAATTTATTGACAGCCGTTCATATGAAATTATCTTATTCTTAGATAGCGTAGTCTTTCTTCATAGATTTTAGGTTCAAATACTCAATCCAACGCAGAAAACTAAAATTTTTGTCAAACATTTTTTATTATTGCCCGAAATATTACAATTCACTTTTATTTAATTTGGAAATTTGTGTGTTATCCCATGAATATTTTTATGTATACTGAGCTCTATGAAAAATATGAATATTATTTACAAACTAAAACGTCAAAGTATTATAAAAGCAAAGCCTACTTTTAGATTTTCAATATTATTTAGTTAAAGACTTGCCTGATTACATTTTTAACGATTTATTATCGATTGTGCAGTTCAATTAGGGTATCTATGAACTCACTGCTTACTAGTTCACTTGCTCTATTGCACCGTTTTCTCTACTGGTTCTTTCTTTATCCGTTCTTATGTGTTTTTGACGATATAGATTTTTCACAAACCATTTTTTTTAACTTAATTGATTAATCGATTTATACTCGATCACTGCTCACTAGTTAACTCTCTCTATTGCTCTGTTTTCTGTACTGGCTCTTTTTTTTCCATTCTGATGTGTTTTTTTACGATATAGATTTTTAGCCAACAATTTTTTTTTACTTAATTGATTAATCGATTTATTATCGATAGTGGAGTTCAATTCTATCTAAAAGTTCACTGCTCACTAGTTCACATTCTCTATTGCTCTGTTTTCTGTACTGGTTCATCTTTTAGCCGTTATGCGTTTTTTTACG